>JAOANR010000015.1:4857491-5146750 GCA_030278955.1 Hygrophila difformis
TACCATACCTTCCCCTGATGATGCAGATGATCCGCCTGTCTTGCCACCTCCTAATGCAGCCGACCCGCCTGCGCCACTTCCCGTGTCTCCTATCGCCCCTCATCGTTCCAATCGTGTAAGTCGTCCTCCTACTTATCTTCGTGATTCTCATTGTTATTATGCTATTTTTATCTCACCATGAGCCTAGGTCCTTTCGTGAGGCCCAAACTGATCCCTTTTGGCAGCAAGCTATGTCAAAGGAGTTGCAGGCTTTGGCTAAGACACATAATTGGGATTTGGTGGACTTACCCTCTGGTAAGAAAGCCATTGGTTCCACCTGAGGATATTAGGTAATATATATATATAAATATGGACCTGGTCAGCAAGAGGAATTCTTATTCCGGCCAACCCGCGAAGATCAAGACTAATTCTGATGTATCCATTGAGCGCTATGAGGCTCGTTTGGTTGCAAAGGGCTATGCTCAGGAGTATGGCATTGACTATGAGAAGACTTTTGCACTAGTTGTTCGTCTTACCTCTGTCCGGTGTTTACTTGCTCTTGCTGCTGCTCGTCCCTGATCTCTTCAACAGTTAGATGCGAAGAATGCATTCTTGCATGGGGATTTTTCTGAGGATGTTTATATGACTCCTCTCCTGAATTTGATTCCTCTGGTAAGGTTTGTAAGCTTCGTCGGGCTCTCAATGGTTTGAAACAAGCCCATCGGGCTTGGTATCAGAAGTTCGGTTCAGCTTTATTGGCGTATGGTTTTACTTCTAGCAGTCATGACAATGCTCTCTTTGTCCGTCGTTCGTCTTCTGGGATCATTATTCTGCTTTTGTACGTTGATGACATGATCATTACTAGTGATGATTCATCGGGTATCTCAGATCTTCAGTGTTATCTTGATCAGCACTTTGAGATGAAGAGCCTGGGTTGTCTTCGATATTTCTTAGGCCTCGAGATTTCTGACTCGCCTGATGAATACTTTATGTCTCAGGCTAAGTATGCATCAGATCCTCTAACTCGTGTTGGTCTCACTGATTGTAAGATGACTTCCACCTCTCTTGACTATGATTGTCGTCTTACCCCTCTTGATGGCATTTTACTAGCTAGATGATCCGACTTTGTATCGATAGCTTGTTGGGAGTTGATTTATTTGACTATTACTCGGCCTGACATCTCTCATGCCGTTCACATTGTAAGTCAATTCTTGACTGCCCCTCGGAGTGTTTATTGTTCTGCTGTGTTGCATATTCTCCGGTATGTCAAGGTAAAGTTCTCCATGGTTTACACTTTTCGGCTCAGTCTTCCTTGATTCTTACTGGCTAGTACGACGCTGATTGGGCTGGTGATCCTATTGATCGTCGCTCTACCACCGGCTATTGCTTTTTTTTTTTGTTGGGGTGATTCTGTTGTTTCTTAGCGTAGCAAGAAACAGACCTAGGTTGCGCGTTCCAGTGCTGAGTCTGAGTACCGTGCCCTTGTTGACTCCACTGCCGAGTTCTAATGGCTACGCTGGTTACTTGCTGATCTGGGTGCGCTACAACCACCCTCCATTTCTCTTTATTGTGACAGTCAGAGTGCTATACAGATATCCCATAATGATGTATTTCATGAGCGTACTATATTGAGGTTGATTGTCATCTTGTGCGTCAACATAGGGGCACTGTACTCTTACACTATATTCCTACTACTGATCAAACTGCCGACATCTTCACAAAATCGCTTCTTTCTAGTTGCTTCCGCCTTCTGTTGGACAAACTCAAGTTCGTGTCCACATGACCACCTTGAGTTTGAGGGGAGAGGGGGTGTTAAATATATATTGTGTATATTATTTATTGTATAGTTTATTCTTGGCCCAACCAAGTGATCCGGCCCTTTATTATAGATATAAATATGTGATCTTTTAACAATTTCATTATTTAATACAATCATTTATCAGAGACATAAATCAAAGACAAGCTCACACTTTCACACAATCACACAATCATGACTATAACCACATAAATTATGAAAATTACAATAACCACAAACATTAACTTTTTAGGAATTGAACGACAACAAACATAGCTGCTTATTCTGGGACAGCAACATGAACCTTTATTTATGGTAGAACTTGGAAATCTGCAGTAACACTTTGCAGTGCCAACCTCCTGCAACTCCACACGCCAGCATATGCTTGGCATATATATATTTTGCTCAAATGAAGCTTATTTATTCTGCAGGGATAGGGTCGATTAGAACTTGTCTGATGTAACTCTGCACTTGAGGAGGAACATGAGTATACCCATCACTGTCTTTATAGACGACTTCTATGAATCGAGCAAAGTTGATAACACAGTAAAGCATCGGCAATGGGATTTGTCCTGATGATGCTGCTAGAAAACCCTCATTTAAGTCCTTCCGTGCTGCCTCTATTTGGTTCTTCAGTTCTTTTACAGCCTCTTGTTCGGTAGCATTATTATTGTCATTCACGTAGCAGTCTATTGCCGAAGCCACATGCTCCCTCTCTTTCTCAAACTATATATATATATATATATATATATATATATATATGCAACCAAAGTTACAAGGGGACATTAATTAGGGGATGCCAATATATAAGGAAAAAAGACCATTTGGTCCCATAATTTTTTTCCCTATCTCCCAATTCAGTCCCACATTTATTGAATTTGTTTAAGAAGTTTACTTTTCTCTAATGAATTTCTTACCTTATACCCCACAACATCATCTTGAAGCCTGCATATGTTACTCGAAGCACTTATGATAAGAGGGTTTTCAATTGCCCAATCAAGGTGTTCCTTGGTCACGACATCCTCCATGAGAGCAAATGCAGTGATTATTAAAGTTTGGTAAGAGGCACTTTTTGTAGCAACATCCATGTACTCATTCAGTGTTGGCAAATAATTTAGTTTCCTCCACCTAGCCTCCTCAAAGAAAGCCTGTATCGAAATCTTCATCTGCAAAATACATATGTTTGTTTATCTGAAATAGTACTGAAAATACATATGTTCTCTTCTTTTATTTGTTGGTATAGAAAAAGGACTAAAATGTTTACCATTTTCTTTGCATAATCTATGCAATATATTGTTCCTTGCTTGGCCATCTCCTGCTCCATCTCCTCATAGAGTTCAAGGAGTGTTTTGTAACCTATTTTCAAGGGTTCTATGGGAAGCCCGTCTAAGCATTCGAAACTCCATCTGACAGAAACGTAGTAACAGAATTATGAATTCGAATAACTACATACTCCCTCCGTTTGGAAATAAATTTAACTTTTGCATAGTTGTTACTATTTATTGAGTAACTCTGATTCAAATTTTTAACACAGTTATACAAGATAAAGCATAGTCAAGTGAGATCTTGTTGATTCGTCTAATCGCGTAGTTTTAGAATATCAAACTTTTATAATTTTTACTTTTACACAATTTGAGATATTAAACGTTAAAAATGTACATTGGATACGTGAAACGCAAGAATGTCATAATTTTTTAAAAACGGAGGGAGTATATGGTACGTGATTCACAGTAATCGATCAAAATATCAAACCTTTCAATGGCTTTAGTGAAGATTTCAAGTTCTTCGAAGGTTCCATATGCATCATATATGTCGTCAATAATGGATATAGTCGCAACCATTCTTCCCAAGAAAATTCTCGCAACAGCATATAGTGGCTCGGAAAACACAGACATGGCCCAAAAGTAGCACTCCACAGCCCTATCTCTGGTAAATGGTAGCTTATTCGGAACGTCCAACTGATTCCACCATCTAATGTCCATTAAGCATCGTGTAGCTCGGTAAGTATCACCACAAATCATATTTTTGTTGCAGGCATGGAAGTTTATGGATCTACTATAAGTTAGTGATCCAACTCGTGCTCAAGTTGCATCAGTTTTTGGAAACGAGACCCTTGACTCTTGATATTAATTCGTACATTTTTTTTTGTTTTTCCTTTTTCGTGGATATATAGACATTAATCAAAACAAAGGACTTTAATTATCTGGATACTATAGCCACCTCTTTCTTATGCAGAGACTGCAACCTGTTGAAATCGAGCTTAGCAAGGTGAAGCAAAGTTTTGTTGTGAGATGCAACCTTCTCATAGATTGTTATATATGCTCTGTACTCGAGTCTTGGGATTCCTCTCCAGTATGGATGGTTCAGACCATGGATGACTTGCTCATCAAGGGCGAGTGTGCTGTCTGGTGAGTTTGATGAATTATTTAATTTCATAGTATTAAGGTGGGAAAAATAACCCATATGGTCCCTTAACTTTACCGGATTTCGCAATCAGTCCCACAACTTTTGAATTAACACAATCCGTCCACTAAGTTTCTTAATTTTAGCACAATCCGTCCCATATACTCAATTTGCCTCTATTTGTACTCAATTTACCTCCATTTATACTCCATTTGTATGGGACTGTACGGGAAATGGAGTACAAATGGAGGTAAATTGAGTACAAATGGAGGCAAATTGAGTATATGGGACGGATTGTGCTAAAATTAAGAAACTTAGTGGACGGATTGTGTTAATTCAAAAGTTGTGGGACTGATTGCGAAATCCGGCAAAGTTAAGGGACTATATGGGTTATTTTTCCGTATTAAGGTGAGATGCTGCAAAATCACGGCCCTCATCCAGTATGTTTTCCCCATGGAGATTCAGATATGTGGCCTCGTACAATGCTAACATTCCCTTCACATCGCCGGTGATTGAGTCCTTGAATTTACCATCGGCACATTTGAATTTCTCGAAAACACCTGATTTAAATTCATATATACACAAAGGGAAAAACGTCATTGAGAAAAGATATATAGCTAGATATGATTTGCAGTGGCCACAAGCAGGCTAGGGTTGGCGGGGGAGAAGGGGAAAATCATCATTACTGTTGCCAAATTTTTATGTTTGGGATCGATTACATTTTGGGATCCAAATATAAATGCCTAGCTAATTTCGAAAAATCAGACACTTACTGCAAGAAACCCTGTAGCCCTGCTGCCTTAGCAGCCGAAAACTGAGAGCAGCACTATAAAGATCATTATTCCAATCATCCGTGTCGTAAGTTTTGAATGCGGCTTCCAGAGCTTGGCCAATTTCAGTCTGAAAGTGATAGGCGACGCCTAGCCGTTGGATTGAATCGATGAGCTGCAGCAGTTGATGGATAGATCCTGTCTTCGACAATTCCATAAGTTCCCTCCTAACCTCTTCAACAAGCTCCTTAATCAATGTTTCCTCGACGGCGGCATCCTTTTTCCACGTTCAATATAATAAGTAGTATTACATGCACGCATGCATGGGAAAACTGAAAATGATTGCCAAAATAAATTAATACTAATACTTAATGATACCTGCAGGGGCTGATCATCAATGCTTTGGAGGAAAAAATCCCCCCATACACTGGGTGGAAAATTTGCTGTCGGGCGAGAATTCTTGCCCTCGAGCTCTTCATGTGGTAATAATGGAGCAAAACCTGAATTCTTCATCTCCATTATCTTTGGAGTCTCCGTTTGCTTTTGTGTTGGGTAATTAAAGCTTTAAGAATGAAATGATCATTTATATAGAGCTTGAGGTTAGTTTATATACTAGAGTTGAGCACGTGTCCAAATTATGAAAATAAGCTACCAACTAATTCCGACGATTGTCGGTAAACAAGTTGTCAACTAGATGCAGTGGACCTACGTTAGGACAAGCTGCGTGGGTTGGTGGTGAGTATTCCCTTAGCTTGCCGACGGATATACAGAGAGGAGACCCCTGCACAGGCCGTTCTTCACATTTTAGGGGTCGTTGGAAAAATGAAATAATAGACTCCTATTAAATAATCTAAATAAATACATAATTAAATATTATTAAAAAGAAGCATGTCGATACTAATAATTTTTTCCTTCCGTTAATGATACTAATAATTTTTTCCTTCCGTTGATTTGAAATTGTAAAAGAAATTAAACTTATTGCAATTTTTAAAGAAAAAATCAAATGAGAAATTAATTACTACTATTAGCTAGTTTTGTCATATTAAAAGAGCAAACATAAAAAGTTGAATGAAAGATTAATTAATATGATAGGAAAAAATAAAAATTATTAAAACTTAAAAATAATTTTCGGACCCTTAAAACCTTAAAATAATTTTTGGAAACCAACGACCTCATCCGCGACGGGCATGGCATGACGGTCGCTAGATACCATTTGACCAAATCAAGAGCAGCATCTCGCGATCGCTACGTAGGTCGCTAAGTTGGTCGCCAAATATAGCGACCGTCAACCCAGTCGCTAACCCGGTCGCCAACTTTGCCGACCTTAGATTTTGCAGTCGTCTTTCAATTGCTAACTGCGAGTCTAGCTACCCAGATTGGAGGTCGCTAACCCGGTCGCTAAATGATATAGCGACCGCGATTTACGGTTTAGCGACCGAATAACGGGGTCGCTAAATCTTGAATTTCTTGTAGTGTAATTATGGGCCATGGACCATTGCACTTTTGGCCACCTCTTCAGATCGGCACGGGAGCCTTGTTTGATCATATATGTTAGGACCAAATTTTGTTGTACACTGTATATTCCAACACAATGTTGAGGCCATTGCACTTTTGGCCACCTCTTCAAATTTTGTTGTATAGAAGAACTCGCGTATGTATGCTGAAATGTGAAAATATCAATCGAAGTGCTTTATTTCATTTGATTACTCATGCTTATTCAAAAGCATTATTATTCTTAGGGTCTGGATCTGTTATTCATTCAATGGAAAGTATTGTCGGCTATTCCCCTAATAAAAATCAGAATATGGTTCTTATGGGTGGTTTAACAAAACACCTGCCCATTACCAAAATGGCTTTTGAATAATAGCTTCTTTGTGGTGTTCCACCCCTTGCTTGTTTTTGGTCAAAAGATGAAATTCTTAATGATACTTGGTTGTATTCGCCTATTTTCGCAATAATAGCTTCGCTCACGGCTGGATTAACCGCATTTTATATGTTTCGGATCTATTTACTTACTTTTGAGGGGCTACAAACGACGGAGTTTTACGTTGAAGGCAAATCCACTGTAGATAAGAAACAATCATAGCATAAAGTGGATTGACATTCATATATATATATATATATATATATATGTGATATTGTGCTTAATTGAGGCAATTAGTTCTTTTATATATGCAGAGATTAGGATTTGGTTATACAATTGGGCCATTTAGGCGAATAAGATACTGAAGCAGATTATTCACCAACACATTGAAATAAATAAACGATTCCATCTCCATCTGCCCCAAAATATTTGATTTTTTAATCCAAATACACATATATTAAGGAATGTATTTAATTTAATTTCTTTATTCTTACTAAATTATCTATATGCAATTCATTATTTCTTCATACTTTTTACCTAGGAAATAATGGAAACATTTAATTTCTTTACTTTCTAATAACAAATTAGAAAATACCAAAAATTCCAAAAATATCTAATATTTTGGGACATCAAAATCTTAAAAAGGCATCAACTATGGAATCACCTGTTTTGTGCTATGGAAAATATGTAAATATCTAAAATATTTCTCACTCCTCACTTTAAGCATTTTAAGAGCTTCTCCAACAATGTCTGTAAAATAGGGTTAAACACCAAAAGACAATGTCTGTAATGTTGGAAAAAGGGGGTTTTGAGCTCCTTTTTGCGTAATGACAATATTTAATTTGATTTAATTAAATAGCGTATACGAATTCTACATTTCGCGTAGATTGTCGTAGTGCATTTATTTTCTCAAAACCGTAGTCGGGTGAGTGAGAAATAAGTGGTCGAAGTGGGTCATTGAATGTGGCTAGTTGAAACGCCTATGTTTAAATGGTTGTTAAAGAGTGGGTAAAGGCGGCGCGTCCCACATTGCTTGAGCAGTGGGAGTTGAATTAGTTTATATTGTTCTGCGTGTTAGAATCAATTAAACTAATGCAGGTTGGTCAAGTGTGGGGGAAGCCCACACGCGCGCGCCCGTCCCGTCCCGCGCCGCGCCGTCGCCGTCGCCCGCGCCCGTGGACTTGGACTTGGACTTGGACTTGGATCTTTGATCTTGGTAATTGGGCTTTGGGCCTGTCTAATTTTTTAGACAAAGTTTATTTGTCAAGCCCATGCGCCAAGCCCAGTCGTTGAAGCCCACTCTGATTTCAACACCCGTCACGAGTTGTTGAAAACCATTCGAATTCAGCTGTTGAAAACTTTTGAATTCCAGCTGAAACCGCCCCATCAATGGCTGCCGGCGGTTTCGTCTCCTCCAACGCCTATAAATGACAGCGTCAGGGTTAGGGTCAGGCACACCTTCTTCTGCATTTCTTCCTTCTGCATAAGCTTCCTCCTCCCGACTCCCTCATATCTTTGTTCAGTTCGCCGGCCGTCGACGTTTGCGATGCTACTACGTCGAGGCGTTTCGTCGTTTTACCTTTGGGGACGTTCTGCCATTGCCGGAGCACTACCGGGGCATAAACGTCGTGCGGGAAGAGATCCTATCTCGACTCGACGTTTCTCTATTGCTGCCTCCGTCCATTTCTAACATGTAAAATAGGGTTAAACACCAAAAGACAAGAGAAGATCACTCCATCAATGACCATGAAACGCCAGACTGGACATTATTATCCAGTCAAATGAACATTGCCCCGCTGATTTTAGCGGGGCACTGTAGCTACGCTATTTTTTTTCTTGTTTTCTTCTACTTCAATTTTACTATTTCACTAGTTTTTTCTATTATATTAAATTTTATTTTTAATAATTACAAATATTAATTTTTTTCTTTTATCTTTAAATAAATTTTAATATCAAATCTTTTTATTATTTATATCGGGTATCCCGGGCCACACTGGGTCTAAGACTAGTGATTCGGTGAAGGGTTCACAAAACGAAATTTTGCATACACAAAGGCTCGAACCCGAGATCTTTGCTTATGTTGCCAGAGCCCCATACCACTCAGGCCAACCGCGTTTGGTAATTTTTGTTTTTATTGATTATATTTTTATATTAAATGACATAAAATAATTAAAAATCAAACAAAAAATATTTATTTTAATAAAAAATATTATAGAATTTAAGTATAATATATATTAATATATACAATATACTAATTTAATAGATATAAATTAAATAAATTGTAAAAAGAATCAAAATGAAATATTCTTAATTAGAGAAAAATTTAGAGTTGATTGTTGGAGATGAAAAGTGAAAAACTATAAACTGAAATAGAATAGAGATGACTGAGAAATAAAGTTTATCGGTGGAGATGCCTAAACCCATACCTTTATCTCACGTCATTCCCTAGTGCAATCCTTGACGTCGAGTCACCCCACGCGCACAGGTGCTGTTATATTTAACAAAAAAATTATGCCTCTGTTTATTTGGGACCATGCATGATTAATTTTAAAATATTGTGTCCTATTATGCATGTGAGCACCTATATCTTACATGTGAATGTCTATTGCTATGCATGTGAAGATGTTAAGTCTTACACTCAAGTGCAAGTTAATTTGCATATTATTCATCTATCTTTTAAATTTAATGCAATACATGAGCTCTATAAATATGTGTAATTTGCAACCAAAAGTGTACAAGCAATAAAATCATTTTCATCTCATAGCCATAATTATTACAATTTATCCATTTTATTATCTCACCTTTAAACTTCTTTTCTTTCATCATTTAATTCCAATTTCCATTACAATACTTCCACTATAAACACAAGCTAATAAGCCATATACCATTTTATTATACACATACATAAATAAAGATAGTTATTTCTATAACACGTTATCAGCACGAGGAGACTCTGTCCAAATTATCATTTGAGGAATTTGCTCCCTTAACCGTTGAAGGAAGCAATTATATGTCCTGGGCCCGAGATGTAAAAATGCATCTTACTTCAATGGGTCTGGAAGATACTATTGCTGAAGGCAAAAATCCCAGCCATCAAAATCAGGCAAAAGCCATGATTTTCTTGTGCCATCATATCGAAGAGGCACTTAAAATGGAGTACGTGACTGTGGAATCCCCACTGGCATTGTGGGAAAAGCTGAAAGAAAGATATGATAATCTTAAAAAGACGGTGCTTCCAAAAGCCCTTGATGACTGGACAAACCTGAGACTTCAGGATTTTAAAACAGTCCGGGAATATAATTCCGCTGTGTTCAAAATTACGGCCCAATTGCAATTATGTGGGCAAAAGATATCTGAAGCAGAAATGCTTGAAAAAACGTATTCTACGTTTCATGCTAAAAACACAGTATTGAGTGAGACATACCGTCAAAAAGGTTTTCAGAGATATTCTGATCTTATCACCTGCTTATTATTGGCTGAACAAAACAGCCTATTGTTGTTGAGAAATCATGAATCTAGGCCCGCAGGTGCAAAACCGTTCCCCGAGGTGAACGCGGCTCAATCATCGAAATATGTGCGTGATCGTGGGCACTTTAAAAATCAAAATGATGATCGTGGCCAAAATCGGTATCACAATCGAGGCAGAGGTGAATCATCTCGTCAAAATAATTATCGAAATAAGCCTCGATTTGAGCAAAATCGCAGATATGATACCAGAAGGCCTTACAAACCACAACAAAGAAATTATGCAAGAAAGCATAAACAAAATGATGAAATTTGTGATCGTTGTGGAATTAAAGGCCATGTGGCTCAAACATGCCACACAGCTAAACACTTAGCTGAACTGTATCAGGCCTCGAAACGAAAAGAAAGATCAGGTGTTGAAGCACACCATAATGCCCACGATGATACTTATGATGATATATTAAATGATAATATCACGCACCTGGAAGCTGATGATTTTATTGAGCCAGATACTGTTACTAAATAATATATAGCCATATATATATTTTACTTGTCTTTTATAATTCCTGTTTAATATAAATAATGATATCTTGTACTTCCCTTTTATTATCCATGTATAATATAAATATGCTTTTGCATTAATAATATTTATATTGCTGATGTTTAATAACATTCTTATATTCTTGTAAAGAAATGGATGCTGGAAATTCAAAAGTCGGAGATGATATCTGCCTCATTGACAGTGCAACAACGCATAGCATTTTGAAAAGCAAAAGCTATTTCTCCAATTTAAAATTGGAAAAGACCGCAGTGAAAACTATAAGCGGTAATGCAAAATGCATTGAAGGCTCCGGTAGAGCTGTTATATTTCTCCCTGAAGGGACAAAAATGGCAATTGAAAATGCCTTGTTCTCACGCAAAGCTCGAAGAAATTTACTGAGCTTCAATGATATTCGAAAAAATGGATATCACATTGAAACTTCAAAAGAGGCAGATCACGAGTATCTTTTGATAACTCGAATTGAAAATGGCAAAAAATTTGTGAATGAAAAATTGCCATGTTGCTCCTCTGGCTTATACTATACAAAAATATGTGCCGCAGAAATACATAACCTAGTAGGCTTGAAAGCTACTAGTGAATTTATTACCTGGCACGATAAACTTGGGCATCCTGGCAGTATAATGCTGAGGCGAATTATTGAAAATTCAAATGGCCATACATTGAAAAGGCAAATGATATTGAACCCAAATGAGTTCAATTGTGCAGCCTGTTCACAAGGGAAATTGATAACCAGACCATCTCCAGTAAAAGTGGGAATTGAATCCCCTACATTCCTAGAAAGAATTCAAGGCGATATATGTGGACCTATTGATCCACCGTGTGGACCTTTCAAGTACCTTATGGTATTAATTGATGCGTCATCACGCTGGTCACACGTTTGTTTATTATCAACTCGCAATTTGGCATTCGCAAGATTACTTGCACAAATTATAAAATTGCGAGCACAGTTTCCAGATCATCCGATAAAGAAAATACGCCTTGATAATGCTGGAGAATATACATCACATGCATTTGATGATTTCTGCATGTCGATTGGAATTACTGTTGAACATCCTGTGCCTCATGTGCACACGCAAAATGGTCTGGCAGAATCATTTATTAAGCGATTGCAATTAATTGCAAGACCCTTGTTAATGAAATCAAAACTCCCTGTTTCTGCTTGGGGACATGCTATATTGCATGCAGCCGCACTTGTGAAAATAAGGCCGACAAGCTATCATAGCTACTCCCCTACACAAATTGTGTTTGGAAAGGAGCCCAATATATCCCACTTGCGAATTTTTGGGTGTGCGGTTTATGTACCGATTGCGCCACCACAACGCACAAAAATGGGACCTCAAAGAAGGTTGGGCATATATGTCGGGTATGAATCACCCTCGATTATTAAATATCTTGAGCCAAAAACGGGTGATTTATTTACTGCAAGATTTGCAGACTGTCATTTTGATGAAACTCAATTCCCGACATTAGGGGGAGGAAATGATCAGCTGAAAAAGGAAATATCTTGGCAAAGTCCATTTGATTTCCTTGATCCTCGTACAAGGCAATGCGAACTTGAAGTTCAAAGAATTGTGCATTTGCAGGGAATTGCAAATCAATTACCCGATGCTTTTAATGATGCTGCTAAAGTCACAAAATCATATATAAATGATGCAGCAAATGCACCAGCCAATATAAATGTCCCAGAATGGCAAATTCCAAGTGCAAATGAACCTACTGCACGCCTGAAGCGTGGTAGGCCTTTGGGTTCCAAGGATAAAAATCCACGAAAGAAGAAAATTATCCATATGGGTGATAAATCAATCACAGATGATACTCCCGAAGGAGAAATTGATTCAACCCCCGAAAAGGTTGAACCTGAAAATATTCACCCAGAAGAAAATGAAGTTATTGAAACTTCTTTCAATTATATCAATACTGGGAAATGTTGGAACCGAAAAGAAACAAACGTTGATAATGCCTTTGCATACAACGTTGCACTCGATGTAATGGAAAATAACGAGGATCCTGAACCAAGATCAGTTGAAGAATGTCGGAAAAGAAATGATTGGCCAAAATGGAAAGATGCGATTCAGTCTGAACTAGATTCACTGAATAAACGAAAAGTATTCGGCCCTATTGTCCAAACACCAAAAAATGTGAAACCTGTTGGCTACAGATGGGTGTTTGTGAGAAAAAGAAATGAAAATAATGAAATTGCCAAATATAAGGCAAGGCTTGTAGCCCAAGGTTTTTCACAACGACCGGGAATTGATTTTGAGGAAACATATTCCCCAGTTATGGATGGAATAACATTCAGGTATCTAATGAGTCTAGCAGTACGAGAAAATCTCGAAATGAGGCTGATGGATGTTGTTACTGCATATTTATATGGCTCATTGGAAAATGATATTTATATGAAAATACCTGAAGGGTTTAAATTACCTGAGTCTTGCAACTCAAAACCCAGAGAAAATTATTCCATCAAATTGCAAAAATCGTTGTATGGGCTCAAGCAATCTGGCCGAATGTGGTACAACCGCCTCAGTGAAAGTTTGATAAAGGAATGCTATACAAATGACCCGATCAGCCCTTGTGTATTTATAAAGAAAAATGGGTCAGAATTTGTGATCGTCGCAGTCTATGTTGACGATTTAAATCTAATTGGAACTCCTGAAGAGTTGAAAAAGGCGGTCGAATATCTGAAAAAGGAGTTTGAAATCAAAGATTTCGGGAAAACGAAATTTTGCCTTGGCCTACAAATTGAGCATTTGGAAATGGGCATATTTGTTCATCAATCGGCTTATACCCAAAAGGTATTAAAGCAATTTCGAATGGATTATGCTCATCCGCTAAATAATCCAATGGTCGTTCGGACACTTGATCCTGCAAAGGATCCATTTAGGCCAAAAGAAGATAATGAAGAGCAACTTGGCCCAGAAATTCCATATTTAAGCGCAATTGGTGCGTTAATGTATCTGGCAAACAGCACGCGACCTGATATCGCGTTTGCAGTCAATCTACTCGCAAGATTCAGCTCTTGCCCTACTCAACGACATTGGAAAGGCATAAAGCATGTTTTTCGCTATCTCCAAGGAACAATTGATCTTGGGTTATTTTACCCAAAAGACTCTCGACATGAGTTAATTGGCTATGCCGATGCAGGTTATTTATCAGATCCACACAAAGCCAAATCTCAAACAGGCTATATCTTCACGTGTGGTGGAACTGCTATCTCTTGGAGGTCAATGAAGCAAACTCTAACTGCTACTTCTTCTAATCATGCCGAAATATTAGCAATCCATGAAGCAAGTCGAGAATGTGTTTGGTTGAGGTCAATGACTCAACATATATTGAAGAGTTGTGGTTTAATCATTGAACCACAAATGCCCCCAACAATTTTATTTGAAGATAATTCGGCTTGCGTAGCCCAGTTGAAAGGGGGTTATATCAAAGGAGATAGAACGAAGCATATTTCACCAAAATTCTTCTACACTCATGATCTTCAAAAGAATGGTGAAGTCGATGTGCAACAAATTCGATCAGAAAATAATTTAGCGGATCTATTTACCAAGGCATTGCCGACTGCAACATTCGAGAAGCTCGTGAAGAAAATTGGAATGCGGCGGCTTCGAGATTTAAAATGATGTCCAAATCAGGGGGAGCATCTGATACAAGAATACTGTACTCTTTTTCCTTCACTTGGATTTTTTCCCACTGGGTTTTTTCCAAGTAAGGTTTTAACGAGGCATATTCTTTGTATTGACGACATTCAAGGGGGAGTATTATGCATGTGAGCACCTATATCTTACATGTGAATGTCTATTGCTATGCATGTGAAGATGTTAAGTCTTACACTCAAGTGCAAGTTAATTTGCATATTATTCATCTATCTTTTAAATTTAATGCAATACATGAGCTCTATAAATATGTGTAATTTGCAACCAAAAGTGTACAAGCAATAAAATCATTTTCATCTCATAGCCATAATTATTACAATTTATCCATTTTATTATCTCACCTTTAAACTTCTTTTCTTTCATCATTTAATTCCAATTTCCATTACAATACTTCCACTATAAACACAAGCTAATAAGCCATATACCATTTTATTATACACATACATAAATAAAGATAGTTATTTCTATAACATGTCCAAAATTGTACCGGATATTATTGAACGATGAAGATTGTACATTAGCAAAAGATGTGGGACTAAATTTGATTTTATCCCTTTTTGGAAGGAGGTCGTTAAGGAATATTGTGATTAAATCCTGAATATTCACGTTATTTATGCTCGGATTTTTGCAACTATTTGAAGACTCATCCGGATGGGAAGAGATGAGTCTATATTTTAAAAGAAAACATACACAAAAATTGTCAAAAATGTGAGGAAGAAGAGAGGGGTTCTCCAACCATGAATTAATTGAGTAAAACTGCTTCGCCAAAAATAAAATTGAGTAAAACTATTCGGTTGGAAAACTTAAAAGCAATGACATTCCAATTTTCATGATATTATTATTTGAATGTCATTGTGCCTAATTGGTTGAACACATTTGGAAAAAAGATTTTCGTGACTTTGTGTTTGAAGGTGATGATACCAAACACAAATTAAAGACCTTCCAAGGCATTTATCTTGTTGACACCGACATTCAAGAAGATGAGAAGATCAAGAGGAGGATCGCAACATAGCCTTCGGTCGAGGGAAACTTGAAGTGGGGAGCTTCAAGGGGTAGGAGAAAGATCTGGGGATGATCCTCACCGAAACGAGGAGTTTTGGTCAATACAATATTCTGCTTGGTGATTGGAGTGATGGACAAATTAACGTTTACTTATGTTGGATTGGAACCTAGTGTATTTGCAAATCTAGTAGAACTCTCTTAGATGGGTACCGCAGACGTAGTGCGGCCGAACTGGGTCAACAAATTTGATTTGTTTGTTCATTTACTTTTAATACATTAAATTTCCATTGTGCATAATTATTCTTAAAATGTATTGAATATTGCAGTTGGAACACTTTGTTAGAACATACTCGAAAAGACTCATCTCACGCTGTCCAAAAAAGAACCCAACAATATAAAACAGCTTTTAGAAATATGTTTGAATGTGTAAAAATGAAAAGTGTTTTTAGAATTTAATAATCATCAAATGAGACATGCTATTTGTATGGGATAATGGAAATAGTATATATTTATAATGTAATTTAAATAAATTAGTATGAGCATTTAAGTCTTTGCACATATTACTAGGTACTTTTGGCTTGTACTTTTGGAAGAAGCACTCCCTAGGCTACTTCTCCCAAAAGCATATTTTTTTGCTTTCTAGATGCTTTTGTTTTTTTCTTAAAAATTCATACAAACACCCATTTTGTATTAAAAATACTTTTGACAGAAGCAAAGCCAAAAGCACCTTCACAAAAATCCGGGCTCTAAATGGTATTGAGAGGAAGTAGCCGATTTTTTTTTAATTGATTGCAATTTGCAAATGGTATATTGGCTACAAAAGTCTACCTCAACATGTTTCTTAGTTTTATTTATTTTTTCAAAGTTATAAAAGTTTGAAATGTCTTTTCCGGCATCAAGAATTGAATTTGGGCACACTCCACTTGTTATATTTCTCAACCATTTCTACCTAAAATATCTCAGATTTTAATATAATTTTATTTAAAAATATAAATAAATTATAAATATTTTATTAGATAATAATAATATTACATATCATTTATTAAATTAAAAAATTATATAGAAAAATATATATACATAACCTATATATATAATAAAAATTATATATTAAAACTATATAATAAATAATAATGACCATTAAGAATGTGAGATTACTGGGAATATGAAATTGTCAAGCATCTTATTTTATGTTTTAAGATTGTTGTGTTGGGTTAGATTAGGAATCTCAAATTTACCGTTCTAATTAATTTATAATAATGTCATTGGATTTCAATTGAACAAATTTTATATGTATGTCATTTTGCTACACATATACAATATAAAATATTTAAATTAATTATTTTTTAAAATATAGAATTTTTATATATAATTTATTGTATGATAATTAGTAATTTAATGTCTCTAAATTCCTATTATTTTTATTATATATATGAAGAAAAATAAAGTTTAAGCAAATATGAGAATATGTATTTAAAAAATATGTTTAAATAACTTTTTTAAAAATTAATTGATTTTCTAAAATTAAATTTCATATACTACTATTTATCATTTTTTAGAATACAAAATATCAAAATTTATAAAATAAGTTAAGCCAAAAAAAAATTATAAAATAAAATAAATATAAAAAATGGGGATATAAAAGGTAAATTAGTATAAAAATAGACAAAAGAAATGTGATAATTTAAGATTACCACCTATTTGAGTGGGATTCACATTCCCACTCAAAACATCTAACAACTGGGAATGTGATATTCCAACCTTGGTGAGAATGTGATATTCCAACATAAAACATGTCCTGAACCAAATATCATCATGTTCCATTCTATAACCAAGAATTTTAACGAGAATTATTGGATCCCAATATTTTTCATTGTCACATTCTCCCCCGGTAAGGAAAGAACCAATTAAGCACCTTGGTTCCGGCATTTGCACGAACTGTTATCAAAGACAAATATGCACTATGCAAATTAAACTTATTACATCGGCAAGGACTATACTACTATCCCGTAGCTATACTCCACTTAGCTTGTCCAGTGCAGTATTTCCAAGCAAGGGTAAATTGAGTGTAGGTAGAGTCTTACTTTTAGTTATCAATTGCTTTACTGTTCATGTTTACTTGGTGAATGAGATATAGATTATTTAATCCAATCTAGTTGCATGTTTATTTTGAGAGGTTAGGGTTTTAATTAATTAAGAGCTTATGTTAATTATATTAAAAATGAAGGATAACCTAATTAGATGGGATTAATTAATTCATTATTTGTGGGACTAATTTATTAATTTTATCCTTAAAAGGGGACTGAGACTTATCCTAGTGGTCAAGTCCTCCGACTCCCAATCTACAGATTAGGATTTGATTCCACACCCGGCCTTTATCCCGTCCTTTTATTCCCTTTGTAATTTGTGTGGAATAAACTCTCACCACCCTTTCCTAGCCTTTCCTAGCCTATATAGACTGTTCAAAAAAAAAATCATCCTTAAGAAATAAACACCCCTTTGTGCTTAGTATAGAACTATAGATCCGATCAAGGGCCTTTACTGTCAATAAGTTATGGGACATCAAACATCCAACATGAACCTTTTATTAATTTGGGGGTAGAAGTAGAACATGGAAATCTGGAGCACCTTAGAGCGACAACCTACCTAGCTACCCCTCCTTATTTCCGATAAAAACAACTACTGTACTTTATTATTTTTGGGTAGGAATAGATAGGGTTTCTACATGACAATCCCCATCACATATACATCGTATTATATATTTTGCTCAAATATATGAAGCTTATTTATTCTGCAGGGATAGGGTCGATCAGAACTTGTCTGATGTAACTCTGCACTTTAGGGGGAACATGAGTATACCCATCACTGTCTTTATAAACGACTTCTATGAATCGAGCAAAGTTGATGACACAGTAAAGCATAGGCAATGGGATTTGTTCGGATGATGCTGCTAGAAAACCCTCATTTAAGCTCTTCCGTGCTGCCTCTATTTGGTTCTTCAGCCCTTTGATTGCCTCTTGTTCGGTAGCTTTATTATTCTCATTCATGTAGCAGTCTATTGCTGAAGCCACATGCTCCCTCTCTTTCTCAAACTATATATGCAACCAAATTAATACAGTAAAAATTAATAAATACTTCATAGAATCATAGTGTTGAAGAGTTGATTTTTTCTGTGATGAGAGTTTATTTATTACCTTATGCCCTACGACATCATCTTGAAGCCTGCATATTATACCCGAAGCATTTATGACAAGAGGGTTCTCCATTGCCCACTGAATGTTCTCCTTGGTCACCACATCCCCCATGAGAGAATATGATGTGACTATTAAAGTTGGATAAGATGCGCTTTTTATAGCCACGTCCAAATATTCATCCAGTGTTGGCACGTACTTGCGTTTCCTCCATTCGGCCTCCGCAAAGTAACCCTTTGACGTAACCTTCATCTGCAAAATATGCATATATGGAAATCAATACTGTTATGCTAATAAAGAGTTTGAAAGCATAAAGCAATACTCCTTCCTGTCTGTTACTACTTGCAAAAAAATTCCTTTTCAGTTAGGTTAAGAGTTCTAAAATGATCCTTTCAGAATGTCTTAAATGTAATGATTTAGGTTAATTTTTTGTTCATGTTACCATTACAATTGGCACAATTCATATAGTACAAATTAATCACAATTGGCATAAAAGTATAATTTACCATTTTCTTGGCATAATCCATGCAAAATAAGGTTCCTTGCTTGGCCATCTCCTGCTCCATCTCCTGAAAGAGTTCAAGGAGTGTTTTGTAACCTATTTTCAAGGGTTCTATGGGAAGCCAGTCTAAGCATTCCAAACTCCATCTGACACAATTAACATATATAGTCAATTAAGCATATATATAACTAAGAATTTGGATAATATATAAATGGTATGTGATTCACGGTAATCCATCCGAATACTCCCTCCGTTCTGTTTTAACTTCACCCTTCTTGCATTTCACGCAATCCAATGTACATTTTTTAATTATAAATAACTCAAATTATATAAAAATATAAATTATAAAAATTTGATATTTTAAAACTATGCGATTAGACGAATCCAATAACATCTCACTGGACTATGTTTTATCTTATATAACTGTGCTAAAAAATTAAATCAAAGTTACTCAAATGAATAGTATCAAGTATGCAAATGGTAAGGTTGTTTAAAAACGGAGGGAGTATATGTCAAACCTTTCGATGGCTTCAGTGAAGATTTCAACTTCTTCGAAGGTGCCATATGCATCATATATGTCGTCAATAATGGTTAGAGTCGCCAGCATTCTTGCCAAGAAAATTCTTGCCGCGGAATATTGTGGCTCGAAAAACACAGACGTGGCCCAAAAGTAGCACTCCGCAGCCCTGTCTCTGGTAAATGGTAACTTATTTGGAACTTCCAACTGTTTCCACCACCTAATAATATTCATCAAGTATTATCACCACAAAAATCACATTTATGGATCTATAATAGTACTATATGGTTTCGAAACAAAAGAAAACCCTTTTGTTAATACCTGCATACTGTAGCCACCTCTTTTTTATAATACTGAGATTGTAACCTGTTGAAATCAAGCTTAGCAAGGCGCAACAGAGTTTTGTTGTGAGAATCGTGTTTGTCGTAGATGGATATAAATGCCCTGGACTCTACTCTTGGTATTCCTCTCCAGTATGGCTGTTGTTTCAATGCGTGGCTGATCAGTTTCTCAACATAGTCTCCTACTATGTTGTTTGATGAATTATTTAATTTCATAGTATTAAGGTGAGATAGTGCAAAATCACGGGCCTCGTCCAATATGTTTTCCCCATCGACATTCAGAAAGGTGGCCTCGTACAATGCTAACATTCCCTTCACATCGCTTGTGATTGAGTCCTTGAATTTACCATCGCCACCTTTGAACTTCTCGAAAACACCTGATTTTAATGATGATGATCTGTTAAGTAGGGCCATTTATTTTAAGGACATGTGCAATGTAGTAATAGAGACTGAGGTGTTGTTGCTTAATAGTATTGGACAAATTTTATGAGCAGGAGATTGTGTGCAAGTGCTTGCATATGCAAACACGATGTGAGAGTTGTGATTTGTAACGGATGAAATGATGTATTTTTTGTGCAACCACAAAGATATTTTGTGTAATCAAGAGATGTTTTATGTGCTGCAAGATACTCTATTATTTTTTGTGATGTGTGCACATAAATATTTTTTTTAAAAGAGGTTGTACTGTAATTTTATGTATACCCGGGGTCACAATTTTGA
Source organism: Hygrophila difformis (assembly GCA_030278955.1). Classification (NCBI taxonomy): domain Eukaryota; kingdom Viridiplantae; phylum Streptophyta; class Magnoliopsida; order Lamiales; family Acanthaceae; genus Hygrophila; species Hygrophila difformis. Next base: position 4,878,259 of record JAOANR010000015.1, read on the forward strand.
GATAAATTAAATTAAATAAAATTAAATACTGTACTTACTGCAAGAAACCCTATTATTAAAATTATGGTGCACATTTATAGAATGTTCATGAAATGTAAACATAATTAGAGAAAATTCTAGATATTAGCATGTGATTAAAATAGAATATGATAGAATAGTCTAGAGAATGAATGCCCTAGAATGATCCATCAAGCTCCATTGGTTAGTATAAATAGATGGAGCCATTGTAACATCCCTAACAACAACACCAACATCAAGATCACCACCATTCAAGTAATACAAATTCCTTTCCAAAAATTCTATCTTCAACCTCCTTCCAAACCTTCCTTTAACATTCAAACACATACTTCCCACACTAACTACCCATCACCAACCCTATACACATACATAAACACTATATTCCCATATCCTAAAAACCATCAGTGGTATCAGAGCCTCGTTCGAGATTATCGGGCGTTACCATGGCCGACACATTCCGCTCAACTATTCCAATTCCAGTTTTTCGTGGTGAAAACTACGATTTCTGGGCAATCAAAATGAAGACATATTTTTGTGCTCAAGGTTTGTGGGATATTGTTAATGATGGATATACTATGCCTGACAATATCTCCACACTCTCTGAGAAACAAAAGGAGGAATTGAAGGAGATCCAAAACAAGGATTCTCAAGCACTTCTCGCTCTACAGATGAGCTTGGCAGACGAGTACTTTCCAAGGATCATGGGAGCAAAAACATCTAAAGAAGCGTGGGATAAGTTGAAGGAGGAGTTTCAAGGTGGTGAAAAGGTACGCTCCACTAAACTTCAAACTTTAAGGAGGAAGTTTGAAAACTTGAAGATGTTAGATTCTGAGACTGCTCAAGAGTATTATGCTAGAGTTAATGAAGTAGTAACTCAACTACGAGCCTATGGGGAAGACATCCCTGACAGCAAAATTGTTGCTAAAATTCTAATCACTTGCACAGAAAAATATGATCCCATAATAGCTGCTATTGAAGAATCTAAGGACATAAATAAATTAAGTGCTACAGAGTTAATGGGATCATTAGAGGCTCATGAGAAAAGATTAGAAAGGCGTTATGAAAAAGACATAGATAGTGCCTTTCAATCTAAAGTTAATATGCAGTCTCAGAAAACAAAAGAGAATAATAAGTTCCCTCCTTGTGGTATTTGTAAAAGAACAAATCATTTGGAGAAAGATTGTTGGTTTAAGGATAAACCACAAAAACAAAATTATAATAAATTTGGACGAGGAGGAAAAATTAAAGGATTTAATCGAAGACACCAAGCTAATTTCTCTCAAAACACAGAATCTGAGGATTATTTGTTTTATGTCTGCCAAGCTGCATCTACTAAGGATAAAGATACATGGTATTTGGATAGTGGTTGTAGCAATCACATGACTAAAAATGAGAGTATCTTTTGTGAACTTCAAAAGATAAATACAAAAGTTAAACTAGGAAATGGTGATTATATGGAGGCAACTGGTAAAGGAACCATTGCCATAGATACCAACAAAGGAAAAAGATATATAAGTGAAGTCCTTCTAGTCCCCACAATCGATCAGAATCTACTAAGTGTGGGACAAATGATTGAGAAAGGATATTCCTTACAATTTGAGGGAAATTCTTGCACAATTTATGACAAGAAAGATAAATCCCTCATAATCACTAAAGTCCAAATGAGTGAAAATAGATGCTTCCCAATTCAATGGAGATACGCAAACAATGTTGCCATGAAAGCTCAATTAGACGACACTTGGCTATGGCATAAACGGTTTGGGCATTTCAATCTACAAGGATTGAAACTCCTAAACCAGAAAAACATGATGCGTGATTTTCCTCCAATCAAAGAGCTCAACGGAGTTTGTGAAGGGTGCATGCTCGGGAAACAACACCGGCTACCATTCCCATCTGGGAGATCTTGGAGAGCTAAGAAGCCTCTGGAGCTCGTGCACACCGATATATGTGGTCCAATGCGCACCCCATCTCATGACAAAAACAGGTACTTCATCCTATTTATTGATGATTTTACTAGAATGACATGGGTCTACTTTCTACGAGAAAAATCCCAGGTGTTCGATATTTTCAAAAAATTCAAGACCTATGTCGAAAACCAAAGTGGCTATAAAATCAAAACTATCCGGAGTGATCGAGGGAAAGAATACACCTCCAATCAATTCACAAAATTCTGTGAAGATGAAGGCATGGAGCACCAACTCACAGTCGGATATGCACCAGAACAAAATGGTGTGTCTGAAAGAAAGAATAGGACTGTGATGGAGATCGCAAGATCCATGCTGACAGAGAAAGGTCTTCCAAAAACCTTCTGGGCGGAGGCCGTGAGTACTGCAGTCTATCTCCTCAACAGATGTCCAACTAAAGCTGTACAAGACAAGACACCAGTTGAAGCATGGAGCGGACGGAAACCATCTGCGAAGCATCTTCGAGTCTTTGGATGTATCTGCTATGTCCATATCCCAAAGGAGAAGAGGAGCAAGCTCGATGAGAAGACAGAGAAAGGAGAGAAAGGAATTTTTCTGGGCTATAGCACTCAATCAAAAGGATATAGAGTGTATAGCTTGGAAAATAAAAAGCTCATCATTAGTCGAGACGTGATGTTCGATGAAGATGCTGCTTATAACTGGGAGACAAGCCAAATAGAGAAAAAGAATATCTACCTACCGGCACCAGTCCAACAACAATCAGATGATGGCGGCCCACATGACGCACCAAGACAAGTTGTAGAAGAAGATCCTATCACATCTCCAGAATCAATCCCAAGAAAATTCAGATCTCTGACGGAAGTTTATCAGAGATGCAATTTTACAACTATGGAGCCGAACAACTTTGAAAAAGCTTCCAGAGAGGATGTTTGGATAAAAGCAATGGAGGAGGAGATACATATGATTGAAATGAACGAAACATGGGAGCTGACAGATCTTCCCAAAGATAAAGAAGCCATCGGAGTTAAGCGGGTCTACAAGACAAAACTCAAACTGGATGGTTCAATACAAAAGCACCACCACGAGGCAAGTTCGAGACTTTACGAGAACTCATTGGAGTTATAGAAATATGCACCAAGGAGGAGTATTAAAATTATGGTGCACATTTATAGAATGTTCATGAAATGTAAACATAATTAGAGAAAATTCTAGATATTAGCATGTGATTAAAATAGAATATGATAGAATAGTCTAGAGAATGAATGCCCTAGAATGATCCATCAAGCTCCATTGGTTAGTATAAATAGATGGAGCCATTGTAACATCCCTAACAACAACACCAACATCAAGATCACCACCATTCAAGTAATACAAATTCCTTTCCAAAAATTCTATCTTCAACCTCCTTCCAAACCTTCCTTTAACATTCAAACACATACTTCCCACACTAACTACCCATCACCAACCCTATACACATACATAAACACTATATTCCCATATCCTAAAAACCATCAGATAGCCCTGTTGTCTCAGCAGCCGAAAACTGAGAGCAGCACTGTAAAGATCATTCCAATTATCCGTGTCGTAGGTTTTGAAAACAGTTCGCAGAGCATCGCTAATTTCAGTCTGAAAATGATAGGCAACGCCTAGCCGTTGGATCGAATCGATCAACTGCAGTTGCTCCTGGATAGATGTTTTAGTAATTGTCTGAAGAACAAGTTCCCTCCTTATCTCTTTAACAAGTTCGTTAATCAATCGTTCCTCATCTGCATCCTTTTTAAACAATATAATAATATTATATGCATGAGGAAAACTGATTATTATATTCTCCGAACTAAATTAGTTCTAAAAATAAATTTGAGCATCACATCAGATCAATCTATTTGACCATTTCATGAAATTAAAAAAATAATACTAGTAAGAAGGTATGGGTCTTGGTGGTGTTATATAATTAATAATACCTGGGATTGAGACTGATCATCAATGTTTTTGAGGAAAAAACCCCCCCATACACTCGGTGGAAAATTTGCTGTGGGGCGAGAATTCTTGCATTCAACCACTTGTGGTAATGGAGCAGAACCTGAATTCATGATTTCCACTATATATATTTGGTTCTTGAGATCGATTTTTTGTTTGATGAAGATTTAAGAATGAAGGATGATTTATATAGAGCTTGAATGTAGTACTATATGTAATTAAATATATAGTGTTTAATAATGGAGTATACCAAATTTCTTCAGTAATAAGTACATTATACATGTAAAAATTATTAAGTGTGTGTAATGAACGTCAAAGTGGATGGTTGGTCATACATACGAAATTCATTAGTATTATATTCCCTCACACGATTTCCTTGATCGATCTAATTAAAACAAAAGAATTAACCCTTAGCTTGCGTAATCTAAAAATAATTTACAGAAAAATCAGAATAAATATAAATACTTGTATCACAAAAGATAGAAAAAGGTAAAAATCAAAATACACCATGCATTCCATGCTAAATCGATTGACTTCTTCACGACGTGGGCATTCCCTCCGGATGATGCTCGGTCGCATCTCTCTGCTGATTTTGCGGGAACTTGGTTCCCTCGGTGATAGAGGCTTGGTTGCTGCTCCTTTTCCTGCTTTCCTCTTTCTTTCAACCCCCTTGCTGTAGTGTTATAGCTTTCTTCTTAGCCTACGTCTAAAAAAGATAAACACCTGACTGTACAAAAACAGATGAGGCTTAATTGCCTTAAATGTCAATTACTCTTAATTATTGTTATTTTTTTCCCCGCTAAACAGCATTTACAAACTAGAAAATGGTGGTGGGAGCCCATACCACACAAATTACAAATGGATAAAAGGGAGGAATAGGGGCAGGTGGGGAGTCGAACATGTTTAAAGTTGGTGGATTTGACCACTAGAGTAAGTCCATATCTCCAATTACTCTTATTTAATGAGAATGCTCCAATGTCAATTATAATTATCCCTTTTGCTTTCACCTAGCAATTAACTACATAAAAGATTTAATTATAATTCATTTAATTGACTTAAATTAGAGTTTTAGTCTAAGAAAAATATCGAGTTCAAATTATGTGAATATATATATTTGAATACCGAAACTCATATTTTTTAACAGCCTCTACAGGTGAGAAAATGATTAGTGAGAGTCCATACCATACAAACTACAAATGAACAAAGAGAACGGATAATGAAACAGTGAGGAATCGACCCACCGACCTAAATATTGAAAGTCAGTGGACTTGAGTACTATGATCGACCAGTAGTCAATACCGAAACTTGTATATTGCCTATATTTATTTATTTTTTGCTGAACTGCCTATACAGACTAGGAAAGGGTATCGTATATTTACTATTGAGTACTCGTAAATGTTTTGAAATATTGGTTTTAAACAAGGGAAGCATTTAAAAATACTCAACCAATTTTATTTTTTTTTTTAAAAAATGAAAGTGAATAATTAAAAAAGAAGGTGGAGAGAGTATATTTTTTCGCCCATTGGAATGTAAAAAGGATTATGGTGTTAAAAATATACTCCCTTCGTTCCATTTTTTTTTTCCCTACAATAACTAAAATTCACACAATTATAGTACAGTAAAATATTATTGACAAACTTTGAGCTGAGGGGGCAACCGCCACCCCAACCCCCTCTCCGTACGCCACTGCTTGTATATAACCAGCATGGGAAAAATTTATAAGCACCCTTTTGGAAGAAAAAACCATACATGGGTTTGTTCATATCTGAATTTAATTATTAAAAGTTTATACGGACTGGGATATTTATGAGGATGAATACTTAATTCTTACATGGCGGGGAAAGTATATATTGATGGGGCCGGTTTCGGTGCAGGCCGGCTGTAGGTGCTGATACATTCAAAAGTGATGGGTATGAGTATATGAAATGATGTGTGAGTAATAAATAAGTGATAGATGAAGGTTATGAACAAAAAACTAATAAAAAAATAAAATACCCTCTATACATCACTTTATAAGGCTTATACATCACTTTACAAAGGCCTACACATCATTTTTAGCGCTGTCTGCACCTGCTGCCAATTGTTATGCTATTACAGAAATCGGATTGTATATTGACATATATTTAACTACTAAGGTTTACAATGGTGAATTAAATGATATGTTCATCAATCATCAATTACCAATTTACCCCTATAATTTCAAAAAAAAAAAAATTAATTCCAGTTCTCTAGCTTGCATTCCACCGGCGATGGCATAGTAAAGGGCCATGTAATAAAACCCTTAGCATAGTGAAGGTGCATGTAATAAAACCCTTGAAATATCCAGTATTCCAGTTCTTTAATTAATTAATTAATGGCCACCCACCATTGATGATATGGTATTGGCTTCTTCGGCTCTTGCCATGTCATTCGGCATTTCTATCAAGATTTTAGATTGAATCATTTTTTTTCTTTGTATAATTGGGATCGTATGATAAAATTTAAATCTTAAGATCTTACCAAATTAAAATAATAGATAAAAATAATTATTACATATTAACAAGTGAAAGCAAACACATATTAACAACTGAAACGCAGTTGGCCTGAGTGGTATGGGGCTCTGGCAGCTTAAACAAAGGTCTTGGGTTCGAGCCTGTGTATATGCAGAATTCTGCTTTGGGAGAGGCAACCATTCAATGCCCACCCGATCCTCGATGGATTAGTCTTGACACTACAAGAAAATTCGTCCGCACCGACCGAACGCACCTACCGACGGGACACGGGTTGGATTTACCGACCGGTCCACCGACCGCACCGTTCGGTCGGTGCGAAATAGCCGTTGGGGGTCCCCGGGCTTGCGCAACCAAACGCACCGACCGCTTTTTTGTGGGTCGGTGCACCCGACCGCGGCACCAACCACATTCTGTTGGTCGGTGCCACCGACCGCGTCACCGACCGCATGTGCGGTCGGTGACCTATTAAATTATTTATTTTTTGTAATTTAATTATTAAATTATTTTATATTTTAATTGTTTATTTGTTTTATAATTTAATTCAAATTTATCTTAGTTTTGAAATGATCTTATTATTTTATTTAATTCATTTATTTTAGTTTTTTATTTAATTAATTTTATTTTATATTTTATTTAATTAATTTAATTGTTTTTATTTAATTAATATAAGTTTAGTTTTATTTTATATTTTAAATACACATATATATGTATATATGTATTTAAATAGGTTATATATAAAGCATTTCATAGAATAACATGAAACATTGGTAGCACAGATGGTACGTGTGCGAGGGGAACTTGAGGAGCAACCCGAGTTTTCTCTTTAACAAAACCTTTTGAAACATATTTGAGAAGGTATAGTATATAGGACACGTGGCGGAGAATGATTGATTTAGAGAGCTAGCCAAGCTGGTTAGGGTTGTGGTTGTGTGTTGTTGAGGTGCTCGGTTCGAGCCCTCCCAAGAACTTTTTTTTTCATAGAAGAGAATTACCGACCGCACCAGTCAGTCGGTAGTGCGGTCGGTGGGGGGATTCCCGGACCTTTTGGGACTACGCTGTACCGACCCAAAATGTGGTCGGTACATCGGTCGGTGGGCCGACCACATTTGGTTGCTTCTCGGCCGCCTACCAAAGAATCACCATTTGCGGTCGGTGCACGGGATTTTTCTTGTAGTGTGAATCCAGTGAGGCCTGTGGATACATTGGTATTTACCTAAAAAAATGAAAGCAAACAATAGATATTATTAGATATAAATGAAGCTATAAAACACTGTAAACAGTCAAAAATGGAATTCAAGACCGATTTATGATAAATATGAGATTATGGGACCATATTTCTAATTTTGGTAGAATCGGATTATATAGGATCGTGAGATACTACAATTAAGATCGAAATTTTACAATTAAGATTGGGTCAAGATCGAGATCTTACAAAATTTAAGATCCTACAAAAATTTGAATCGCTTTTAAAGAGTGACATTTTAAAATCCTAAGATTCTAATATCAATCTTGATATTTTAATAGGGTTAATTATTAAAATAATACAATTTAATTTATGTGTTCCCATCCAAGAATATCACTATTTATTTGTAAAATATGGACATCGCAACCCTAGATGGCGATCAAAGCCAAAATAATTGTATAGGGTAATCGCCATTTCAGTTGGTGAGAAAAAAAATAAAATAAAATTAAAAATGGTACAAATTGGTATGTCAATTTCTGCACAAGGAATAATGTATCATTAACTACTTCCAATATAATGGTGGCATTTCATATTTTTATCTCAAGATGTGTCATTTTATTCGTGACTTACTATGAAATGTAGACAATACTTTACTGTAGTCAAATGGGATTCAAAAAGTTGGACTTGACCACAAATTCTAATCTGAATCCCCTTAATGACACATTATTTTTTTCGCTGAACAGCCTATACAGGCTAGGAAATGGGTGGTGGGAGCTCATGCCACATTATTCATTTAACAACATAATACACATTTTAAAAAATGCTAAATAATAATTCAATCATATTTTTTTTTTTAAAAAAAAACAATATTGACACTCATGTGTCGTTGGTAAAAATATGTGGGAGCTCATACAAATTACAAATGAGATAAAAGGATTGATACTGCGTCGGGTGGCAATCCAACCCCTAACCATAAAAAGTTGGAAGTCCAGGGAAATGAATACTAACCCAAATCACCGTACCAGTAATAAAATTGACACCTCTTGCAAGGGAAAAATGCACTTTTGGTCCATAGGATTTTCTTTCACCCACTTTTGGTCCCAAATTTATGAAATTTCCACTTTTGGTACCATAAGATAACTACTTTTGATCCTTCAATCTATTTTTAAAGATAAAATATTAATTGGGGGTCAATGTGCAATTTTTAAAATTTTGTTTATTTGCAAAATTCCCACAGTTCAATTAAAAAACAATAACATATTATTTAATTAAATCCAAATTTATTTATTTGTATCAATAAAATTATTTTTGAATGTATTAAAAGAATAATATTTATTAAATTTTTAATTTTTTATTTTTAATTTTTGAATAAATATATTTATAAAATTTGCTAATAAAATATTTAAAGTAATATAAATACAATAATTTTCAATTAGTGGTTTAAATAAAATGAAAAAATAAAAAAAATAAAAATACTATACACAAAATAAAATAACTCATATTTATAAAAGAATTAAAAGTTAGTATTTAATATATACTATATTAATTAAAATATTTTTTTAAAATTTTTGTGTTATATGTGGATTTATATATATTTTATTCAATATAATATATTGTAAGTAATCATTATAAAAATTAATTATTATTTTTTTATAAATATTATCTTCTAGTCAATGTAGAAATAGTTTTATGTGGTACAAATAAATAAATTTGTGTTTAGTTAAATGAGTTATGAATTTTTAATTGGATTGTGGTTATTTTACAAATAAATAAATTTTAAAAGAATTGCACATTAACCCATGAATATTTTTTCTTAAAAAATAGACTGATTGAGCAAAAACGAAAAAAATTGTTATCTTATGAGACCAAATGTGGAAATTTCATAAACTTGGTATCAAAAGTGGGTGAGAGAATATTTTATGTGAACAAAAATGGATTTTCCCCCCTCTTGCAATAGGGAGGAAAAAACAATTAACAGAATTGATTTGGAGTAGTTAAATAAGGTTTTTTTAATGAACGCCCTCATGTATAATAGATTGTGCAATTAATGCAATCTTATTTGAGATGGGCAGATGGCCGTCTGTACTCTTCTCATTTTTTTTAAATTTTTTTTCTTCTTATAGTAATAGATTGTGCAATTAATGCAATCTTAATGCAATCTTTTTGATCGCCATCTGAGGTGGCAATCTCAATATTTAATGAATAAAATAATATTTTTCGATAAAAGTCATCTAATATGACAATTTTTTGTTACTGTTAAAACACGAATTAAAATCTATTATTTTAATAATTAAGCCGATGTTAATAACCATGTTTTCAACCATAAACTTTATTTACAATTACTATAAAATAATTAAACTAGTTTAGCAATTACCTATATCTATTACAACTTATTAACCTAATGTTTTAATATAGAGCACATAGCGATAATAATGATAATTACATTTATAAGATGAATTATTAAAATACTGATATATAAATGGCTTTCAAATCTAATAATTTTAGATTGAATCAAACTTTTTGGATATTTGCTCATCAAAAAAAAACTTTTTGGATATTTGAGAGTGAGGAAATTTGCTAGTGAATAGTAGATTTGGAGAACAGATTATGTGACAAGTTTTTCAAATTCACTATGAGCCAACGACCATCAGTATATTTGGAATGTCTGTGGTTATGTTGGACCCAACTCGACAGATATAGTGTCTGTCCTGCACGCAGTTTGTGGAAGCTTTTGGTAGCTTTAGCTTTTATTTCAAAACAAAAGCTCCGTTCTGTACACCAGCTTTTGGGAGCTTTTGGAAGCTTTTGGAAGCTTATTTTTAGAAACTACTTCTTGTAGCGTTAAAAATAAATTACTCACTACAGCTACAGCTCGCAACTACAACTCACAGGTACAGACACGCAAAATTGCAGTTTTGCTATCTACGAATTTGGGGGCGGATACAGACACGCACGTTTGCAGACTGATTAAAGTCTAATTGAATCCTCAGGTGATTCAAAACTAAAATATTTCAATTAACATGTCATAATTCAATTAAAGAGCTAAATACACTGTTCCGCAAAAAAAAAAAAAAAATTAATATTTTAAAGTACATATAAATAAAAAAAAATATAGTATTTTAAAACTATGAGATTAAAAGAATCTAACAATACTCAATTTGATCTATATTTTTATAATACAATATTTACAATAAAAATGATTCAATATTAAATAATGAAGGTTGAGTAAAAAAATATTAAATAATGAATAATGTAAAAAAAAAAAATTAAATTAGGGGACGTAGGGAGTGCGTTTTATTATAGAGTATTAAATACAGTATAACATAGATATGAAATAGGAAACAAAAAAAAAAATGGACAGAATTCCATGCCAGAGAAATAAAGTACTCCACTACTATTAAATATTTAAATAGAATCTCTCATGATTCATGAAGAACATGGTTTTGAGCCCATGGGCCATGTGTAATACTAATACCTTGATTTCTCTCAAAACAGAAATGCTACCATCACCCCTGATTCATGACAACATATGAACCGATTCACCATCACACTGAATTCTAAGGCTAGCATACTTACATAACCCATTATTTATCAGAGTACACGGTGATTCTATGAAAAGCTAAGTTCCTCATGATTACAATACAAGTCAGATTCCAAAATAGGTTCTACTATAATTTAAAATTGAGGAGTATAAGGACATATACCTCCACACACTTTATAGTTCTACCATATTGTGATCTTTAGTAAAGTATGGATCTATAAGCCTGCTTGAATAAAGACATTGAAACATTTTGGCTGAATAAGATCAATCAAGTTTCATTCGAAGCATGGGGAAAATATATCATAACAACTTAACAAGTAGGAGGGGAAAGTGTAACCTCTTTATATGGAAGAACAATTTGCCAGGCTGCAAAACAAGCTTGATCCTAGTTCCTTGTTGTAATGGGATTGCTCGGTGGACTACCATCAGTCGGCATATACTCTATTCCTCATAATCTTTTCTACCTCTGCAGTAGTTAACTGTCGTATCCCGTTCTCCTTTAGCCATCTTTCTTCAGCAATCAAATTGTTTTTCATCTGTTTCTTTGCTGTTCTTAACAACTTCAGACTGTCGTTGACTTTGGGGAAGAAGCCTTCAGGTCTTAAACACCATGTTCCGAATACCCCAAATAGAACTGTCATGTCATTCCAAAGCCTCTCAATGCCACCGTCGTGAAATTTAGCATTGCTCATGAGTATATTGTTGAAAATTAATTTATCAATACCAGAGGCTACATTCCTCCACACCCTTGTAAAATCCATTTTGTTTAACCCTTCTTCCATTACGGACAATTTTCCTTGCAAATAATCCATAGCTTCTATGAACGACCGGGACAGCGTGGAGGCCTCTTCAGTTTTTTCCTGCCACTGCTTTTTGTTCTTTATGTAATCACGGCAGAGTGCATCGAAGCCCCTCAAGACAACAGTGGATAACTTCTCTGTCCATTCATTTCTGAAATCCTCTAGCTTCTCGAGTTCTTTGTGAAAAATACCATTCTCATGAGGTGATTCTGCCAGATTTCTGCCTGCAGTACTTTGATATTCATCTGTTGTTCCAAACTGATCCGATTGGGGGGCCATCCCCATTTCTAAAAAGAAAACATCCTCACAATATTCTTCTAAAACAGATTTCAAGTAGTGAGAAGCATTAATGGACTTTGCAACTTTAGTTAGGGCATTGTTATCTGTCAGTGCAGTCAAGCCCTCAGCCTCTTGACACCTCTGATTCAAGCTATTCAAGAATGTGTGTATTATTGGTGCGGCTGCCAATCTGACAAACCTCGATTTCTGTGATATACTAGGTATTGATCGGCACCGATCGATGACAGAAGAAAAATGTCGAAAAACAGAACTTGATATGAAAGGGGACTTATACTCTTCCTGACCATACAAAAGAGAAACTTGTTGTCCTTCATTTATCCAGTTTCTCTCATCCTCCATTTGAGAGTTTAATTTATTCTGTGTGTCACTGAGCTCAAATTCAGCCCACAAATCAAGCCAGTCAGGTCTATCACAAAATACAGTCATCGAAGACATGCTATTTGCATTGCTATCTTCCTGGACTGAAAGAAGCATCCCCGAATGTGCTGCCAAAGATTGGACGCGCTTGTCGAAAGCAATCATCAAGTCTACAAGATGCAGCCAGGATATCCTTGCTTGCGATTGGATTGCACTATCACTCTCTTCCTTGAGCTGAGCAACATATATGGAAAATATTTCTTTGGCCAGATAGGTCGACAGGGAAGATACCATGGCTGAGATCCATTCTTCTCTGCAACTGTAGCCAGATAGCATCGCTTCATCAACCAGCGGTTGCAATAAATCATCCATGGAGTCAACATAATCCCGAGTGATCTTATAAACAAGGGCAAAAATGTACTCTGGTTTATCAATCCACTTTGAGAAGTGGCGCTGAGATGAAATGGCTATAGGATTGGCAAGCTCTTCAATAACCCAAAGTGGTTGGTGAAGATCAATGTCTTTATAATGTCCCTCAAGTTGGCGAGATTTCCTTCTTCTCTGCAATTCCTGGAGGCCACACAATGCAAGAAAACTTTCACAATACTGATGTTTCAAGTCCCCTTGCATTGTGAAAAGAGGATTCTGCACATCAGTTGATTCTCGTGAATCCAGATTTGATGAACTTAAGGAGGACAGAGGTGGTGGCCATCCGAGAGAAGCAAGAAGAGCCCGATGATCAGCTATAGCCTGAGGTCTTAGAATGGCCAAGGCTCTGTCAATTCTATGATCAACAGCAGAAACAAGACGTGACCACTGCGGATGCGTCTTTGTGATTGAACTAAGCACATCTTCAGTTAATTTGAGAGTTTTCAAAGCAACTGCACGCATATCCTGTGAAGTGAAGTGAAGAAACATCTACTCTCAAGACTCAAAAAACCACAGTACTTTCCAACATTTTACCACAGAGCCTTAATATAGTCTTTAGTTAGGAGCATATGTTTGTAATTCTGATATCTCTATATCTCAACATCCTAGTATTAATTACAGATGCTAAAGTAATGATAATTCTTTAATTAATGCACCTTCAGTATATTGTTTGCAGAATGCAGATCTTAAAAACCACTGGCATTTCCCTCTTCCAAGTGAATCACTAGTTGTACAACATTTGTGAGCATGTCAAACAGGATAAGGAAACTTATATTGGGACACAGAGAAGGTTTATACACTTCAAAAAATTTGGTTAACGCTTTATTTGAGTCTTCAGGACATCCATTCCCTCATATTTAGATGTCAATTCATACCGATCAGAAAATTTGACAAAAGCTTGAAAAAAAGCTATAAAAATTGTCTAACAAAAGAATAGATAGTTGTCAAATATATTCACAATTATGATAAATCTGGCAGTTCAACTATTCAAATGAGCTAAACCATATAGTTCATTGAAGTGAACTTACTTCCAAATTTTTAATTGATGGGTGCTTCCTCAATGTTCTATTCATAGTAGTAGATGCAGCATCTTCAATGTCACCGACCAACGTGACGAGCTTCAATGCGGTCTCTGTGGGTCATTTGAAGATTGGGAGTCAAGCAAGTGGTAATAACATGTGCAAAGAAAGAATCAATCTACCCTCCTGTTTGGTCCCCTAATAGAGTTGAGATCTAATCTATCCTCCAGTTTGGTTACCTAATAGAGTTTTCAGTCTTGCATCATGAAATGAATCACGCAAAGTTCTATACTAATACCTAGTGTTGAACCAAAATAATTCAGTCCTGCAAACCTATCAATGAAACTCCAATATCTAACAATTCACCGAGCATTTTTAATTGATAAACTTTCAACTAGCAAATTAGCTAGCAATATACCTCCAAAATGATCAGTTAAACCAAAAACAAAAAGAACAAGCGAAATACAGTTCATCATTATCAAAAGAAACAGATTTGGCTGTACAAAAGCATACACATCCAGAATTGAGACAAAGTAGCACATACCACGATCCTGAGTTTCATCTTTACTTTAGTTTAACAAAAAAACAAAGCAGCGAAAATTTGAAAACTTGGAAGGATGACTGATAAGATACACGAGTCAATCTAGCAAAACTAATCACATTATTCTCCAAATCCAAGCAGTATCCTTCAAATGATGTATTAAAGAAACAAATGATGTAAACACCAAATAAAACCATAATATATACTCCTAGTTTCAAATCCTACACAAGTGACGCCTCATTTATCATTAGCATTTCAAAAAAGTGTGAAATTTACCAGCATATTTTCTCACAGTTTCAAAAATGGTAAACAGATGAAATTTACCTGCATATTTTCTCACAGTTTCAATTCTTGCAACTTCCTTGGCCAATGTCTGCAACTCTTCCCACATCCCTCGCCCCGTTCCCTCATCAGATGGTGCGCGAGTGGAGGAACGGCGGAGGTCATCCAGCTGTGAATGCACATTGGAAAAGAGTGATCCAACGTGATTCGAGTGGGATGAATGTTGAGTCAATTGATGCCGTAGCTCCTCGCTGAGTTGATATAGCGTTCGATCGAGGGCATCGGACTTGAATCGGAGCTCCGACAATAAATTTGGGGCTTCAGAGAGCTCTTCCGTAGAGCTCAGATTCGAATTCAGGAAATGAAGGACGTGCGACGAGAGAGTCGCCGGCGGTGGTAGGGTTCGGGTCATCGGACCCCGTTTTAATTAGCGCCTTATTTAACAGGACGACAGAGGCTTGATACTGAAAAGGATGGGGATAGAGGCGTGGAGGAGGTGGCGGCAAGTTGGGCGGCAGAGGTGGCGGCAAGTTGGGCGGCAGAGGCGGCGGAGGGAGAACGGACGACGGACGGGAAGAGGCACGATTTGTCTCACAAATGCAGATCCTCTACTTTGGGAATTTGGGCTGGTTCACATTATCTGGAGTTCATCAAATTTGGGCCAGGCCTAATAGTCGACAATAAATGAGTAAACATATGTTCTTAGTAAACATATATTTTTTTATTTTTTTTTTGGAAGTATTTGTGTGCAATAACACACATGTTTGGTTAAAGAGACTGTAAAGGGGGTGTATTCGTTTGAGATTTTAATAGATTTTTATGAACTTTAAAAAGTCGGTGGATTTAGAAAGTCTATAGACTCCACGTAGAGTTGACCGATTTGTATAGAGTCTATGAAGAGTCTGGCTGATTTTAGAGAGATTTCATGTAGTTATAATTTCTAAGAGAATCCATTAAAATCTATAAAGAATTAAAATCCATAGAGTGTTGAATACCTCTAGATTTTTAAAGACTTTTTAAAATCTGTATTGAATATCTCTAGATTTTTAAAGACTTTTTAAAATCTGTATTGAATACATCTAGATTTTTAAAGACTTTTTAAAATCTAGATTAAATACACCCCAACTTTAAAAGTCCAAAAAAATCTGTAGAGTCTCTATCCAATACACCCAACTAAATGTCGTTTTGGTGATTGGATCAGTTCCAGATATTTAGTGAATAAACAGAATATATATTTGGGGGAGAGTGGTTTTGTTTGTGATTGGATCTTTATGGGCTTAATTTGAATTGGGCCTTTTGTAGGCAAAATGGAAAAAAGAGAGCCAAACTTGCACCGGGAGGAGTAGTACTATTCAACCGAAATATCTCACTCTTTTTGTTACAAATTATTTTTTGACACTATTCACTGTTTAACTTTGATTCAAATTTTTATCATAGTTATGTAAGAAAAAATATAATCAAGTCAGATCTTGTTAGATTCATCTAATCTTGTAGTTTTAGACAATCAATTTTTTATTACTTTTCGTTGTACACAATTTAAGTTATTAACCGTTAAAAATGTGTATCGGCATGCGTGTCGGAAGGGTATGTAACAATTATATTGAGACGGAGGTAGTAATTAACAAAGAATAATATTTTGATTTCCTTTCATCTAAAGCTATTTACAATTGTATATTATATGTTATGAATGCAGCTTTTGAGAGTTTTTTTTTTTGTGTTTTTAGTAGATTTAGATTCAATGCCAAAATACAATCCATTCTTTACGTCAGCTTTTAATGTATTTGTGAAAATAAACTCTGCAAATAGAAGCTATCCATAAAAAGTTTCCAACTACATCTTCACCTCATGTTCGCAGCTACTGTTATATTGTATACACAAAGTATTAAAATAAAATAATAAATTCAACACTAAATGGCCAAGTATTT
Organism: Hygrophila difformis; assembly: GCA_030278955.1. NCBI lineage: Eukaryota > Viridiplantae > Streptophyta > Magnoliopsida > Lamiales > Acanthaceae > Hygrophila > Hygrophila difformis. The sequence continues at coordinate 4,895,048 of JAOANR010000015.1, forward strand.
CACCATCAAACTCACAAACAAATATTTCCTTTTTCTTCTTTTTTCTCCAAAAAAATAAATAAATAAATAAATTCATACCTAGTATGTAACTTGACTTACCATCATCCTCCAAATTATAACCCACAAAAGTATTTAATACCTACCGGGGGCAAATATGTCAGAAGACTGCAAAAGAAAAATGTCAAAGGTAGAGATGGAAGTAAGAAGAAGACAATGGCAAAGGACAGAAACAAATGAGAGTGAAAGATGCAAGAGGAGAGGACAAAATTGGATAGGACATTGCATATGATGATGACAAAGCTATACATGTACTACAAATGGCCAAATGGGCATGCATCTTATTACCGTGTAGTGTAGTGCTAGTAGTGATGATGAATGAATTGAGGAGGGCTAGGCAACTAATTATATTAATTATAATTAATATAAATAATAATAATAATAATGAGTAACTAGGAGTAGTAAGCTAGGTTGTGGGTTGGTTAGGAAAGGGACATTCATTTATGCAAATTCAAGAAAGAAAGAATAGGAGAAATAGGACCCCTCCCCTATGCCCATATCTTTTACAATCCAATGGATTGAGATATGTATGATGGACACTTGCTTCCCTCAAACTATTTCTATTGACTTCAATACAAAGGGAACACCCCATTTTCCCCTCCTCCTCCTCCTCCTCAATAATAATAATAATAATAATAATAATAATAATAATAATAATAATAATAATAATAATAATAATAAAAGATTGAGGAAGTTGTATAGAAGCATTGAATTGATGAAGTATACAATAGGGGATAAAGAACATAATTGTCATGTAACTTATCTTTAATTTAAAATCGTCCAAAAAAGTATTTGAATTTCTTAATCGAGCCCGTAACTTACGTAATCATGACCAATTCAGTCCTCTAAACCACTAATGATAATTAGTATGAAATGTAATACTATTGTTCCCATAACTTATAAATAATGTCAGTTTGATCCCATATCTTATACATAATATCAATTTGGTCCGTATTAGCATTAAAAGTATATGGACCAAATTGACATTAAAGATAAGTTATGAGACCAAATAAGTATTACGTTTCGCACTATAGTCATTAGTGGGCTCCTGTAGGACTGAATGGATCGTCATTAGTGTAGTTATATGACCGATTGAGAAATTTAAATACTTTTTGGATGATTTTGAAATTAAAAGGTAAGTTATGATACTATTTTGATCTATATCTCGTATACAATAGTGTAGAAAAAATGTAAAAATGGATATAGAATATGTACAAGCAAATAGGTTAAAGTTGTGCATAGGCATATATAGGGGGAGGGGGCAATGAGATGTGGACAGGCAGGAGGAGGAGAAGCAAACACAATACAAATGGAGCCCCCACTACCCCTATTTAATTCAACCACCACCCCACCCCCCACCTATATACATATATTTTTCACACTATTTCCAACATTTTTGAACCCCTATCTCAAAATAGATAATTAATTAAATAATGGCCCTATGTGTTTTATGCATTATCTTATCAAGATTAATATCCATCACAAAAATTAATATGATTAACTATATATGAGGAATATTGGGAGTATATAATGGTATAAATTAAAATAAAATACTATCGAATTCGCCAACATAAACAAAGCATTTGAAATTATACATTAGCAATCATACAGTAATACATTAGCAATCAAATTATACAATTAACTTCTCCAAAAATCAATTATCGAAAGAGGTATACTTCTACCTAGGGGTGTTAATGAGCCAGGGTAGTTCACGAACAGTTCGAGCTCGGTTCGGTCAAAGTTCGATCAAAATTCGACTCGAATAGGCTCGACTCGAGTTCGAGTTCGACTCGAATAATTTACAAACCAAGCTGAACACCTTTGAGTTCGGCTCGAAAAACTCGCGAACAGGCTCGTGTTCTATTAACTTATAATACAAATCTCATACAATACATGTCTTTTGAAATGTATTGTACTAATACTATATTTGTTTAGATTTTAAAATAAATTAAATAAATTTAGAGTCTATGACTATTTTCCCGACATGTCTACCCTATGCAATTAATGCATCTCCTTTTAAAGGAGTGTGAAATGAAAGAAGTATTTATTTATTAGTAAATATATTTATTTTTATACATACATATATTTATTAGCAAATATAGAGGTTATATAAAACATTAAAAGTTAAAGTGTGTGTGGATCAAATATGACATAATTTATTGGGATAGATGGAATAATTTTTAAATTATAAATAAAATTTTAAAATTATTTAAATATATAGATTAAATAAAATATACATAATTTATATGCAATATATATTAAATATAATTTTTTTTTATAAATTATGTGAAAATGAAAAATGAGACTGTTCGAGCTCGGCTCGATTTCGTCAAAGCTCTGTCAACGCTCGGCTCGAAGTAGCTCGGTCAATGCTCGGCTCGGTCAAAGCTCGACTCGAATTCTTACGAGCTCAAGCCGAGCTCACCAGTGTTCGGTCTCAGTTCGGCTCGTTAACACCCCTACTTCTACCAAATACGGAATGAGAATCTAAAACATGAAATTAACTTCCTAGAAAAATACCCAAAGCAACAAATATTGTTAAAATGAAGAGGAGCCTCGTGTTCATGTGCTTTCGCACGTGTAACACTTCGATTTTTCGTTCGGGCATACTTTTGTTGACTAAACTATGGCAAATTAATTTAATTATATTTTATTTCTTCTCTAATTACGAAAATAAAAGTACTAATAAATTGTACAAATAGGCCTGATCATTAATTAGGAAAAACAAAAATGATCACTTAAAAAAATCAAAGCATAATACCAAAAAAGGAAATCTGAAAATTAAAAAAGCACTCCAAAATTAGCAAGTAGTACTAGACTACAAGGCCGACGTGGCACCCTGTGGACCAGTCATATTAATTTGACACCAGAGCAGCATGATTCACTGCATTAGCCGACAACCAGACACGCCCTGATTTGTGGCAGAGATTTCTCCTTCCTTCCTGACCGTACACGTGTCCCCCATTATTCTTATGTCCCCACCATTTCTCTTTAAATATCTCCACACACGAATATTTCCCACATCTCCGTAGATTACCGCCGTGCCCCTGCCGTCAAACGCGCCTTCCGGGGGCTTTGTCGTAATTTCACCCCACGTGTTGGCCACAGTCATTTGGACTGTTGTTAGGGGTAGTTAAGTCAATTTATGGGGTCTTGGGTGTTGAAATACTTGGAGTGGAAGATTTGTTGGAGGATATTTGCTTGTCAGATAGACACAGAAAAAATAGGAGTGGCGAATTTGAAATTGGAGTTTGATTTGATTTGGGGGAAATGTTATTTCTAGGGTTTGAGATTTGAAGAATCATGCAGGATATACACCACATTGGCGCCGGCGGAGGGGGCGGTGGGGGAAGGTATTTCGGCGGCGGAGACCGGCGGCTGCGGCCACACAGCCACCAGGCGTTGAAGTGCCCCCGGTGCGATTCGCTGAACACGAAATTTTGTTATTACAACAACTACAACCTCTCGCAGCCGCGCCACTTCTGCAAGAGCTGCCGCCGGTACTGGACCAAGGGCGGTGTGCTCCGCAACGTCCCCGTCGGAGGAGGCTGCCGGAAGGCAAAGCGATCGAAGCATAAAAGCAACGCCGTTGCTGAGAACGATGGAGCTAGAGATCGTAGCTCGAACGCGCAGAGTTCGAGCAGCGAGAGCTCCAGCCTCACCGCCTCGACCACGACACCAACCTCTGCCGCCGCAGCCGCGGCGGACGAAGGCTCCGCTCCGAGTAATCCTCCTCCGCCGGTATTCAATTTTGCCGACGCGAGGTTCATCTCAAATTCTAGCTTCGATCCTACGCCGATGATGAATCCTTCAACGGACTGTCAGATCTTCGCGACGGAGAGCTTCCCGAGCATGATGACTTCGCCGCCGGACATGATGGCGTTCGGCGTAACCGACATTCCAACCACGTCGTACGGCCGGGAACAACAAGGGAACGAACAGCCCGTACTGGAGAATAATTCGGCGGCTCTGCCGGCGGCCGTTGAAGAGTTCAAGATGCAGGACATGAACGACGGAGGACTAGCGGCGGCGCTAAACTGGGGAAACGGCGGCGAAGGCGATTGCGATGGCGGCGGAGATCAAGGGCTGTTTGATCTAACGGCTGCTGTTGATCCGGCGTACTGGAGTCAACCACAGTGGACTGACAGTGATAATCAGTCTCTTAATTTTCTTCCTTGAAAGATAATTATTCAAAATTTTAAATATTAAATCTTACTCTGTTTTCTTCCTAACACTCGAGATACATAAAAATATTAAGGAAATATATGCTTTTAAAATGTAAATTTTAGATGATTAATACTATATATATTGTATTGAGATGTGTGTTTTCTTTGTTGGTTATTGAGCATATATAAATAATTAAATATAAATATTTATATAAGAGAAGATGAGAAATACTAGAAAAACTAACCTTTACAATTTTGTACTTGTATTTGAATTTGGGTTGGTTTATTTGCTTGTTTTTAATTTGGATTTACTTCTATTTGTGTTATGCATTTCTGTTAAAATTCCATGTTTCTGATGTTTTGGAAAGAAACATTATTTTAGCTTGCTTTGTGTGTATCTTTGTACTACATGTTAGGAATTTGCCAAAGGAAATAAATATACCTCCGTGCTTTTTTAAGTTTTGGTAATCAAATGCTATTTGGTTCTTCCTCAAAAAAAAAAAAAATGCTATTTGATAGAATTAGAATTTAATCACATTTTGACATAACATGAATAAATATAAATGCACTTCAATTTCATATACTTTTATTCTTTAAGATAAGGTTTTTTTTCTTGTTTTTCTTTTTTTTTTTTAATAAACATTGTCATTCGAGTGTCGTAATAGAGTATGGGAGTTCAAACCACATAAATTACAAAATACTATAAAAAGGAAGGATGGTGGGTCGATGTAGGAATCAAATCCGAAGATTGAGTAGAAATTGAATCTCCAACCATAAGTTTGAAAGTTAGGGGATTTAATTATATTGTTTTAATAAGCAAGCTAAGCTTAGTTCCTAACCTTAGAAATAACATAGAGATATCAAATATGTACGCGCATATTTCAATGAATATATATATTAAAAAAATAAAACGATGACACGTGAGCATGGGACAGCGTGGACAACATTAGCAGGAAGTATGAAAAGAAATGAAAAGGGAAAAATCCCAACCGAAATTAACGCTCCATTGATGAGAATATGAGATGTATGTGTTGAATAATTAGTAATAATTATTACTTCATCTGTCTCATTGTTTTTGTTACATAGGCCTTCGACACACATGCCGATACACATTTTCAATGGTTAATAACTTAAATTGTGTACAACGAAAAATTATAAAAAGTTGATTGTCTAAAACTATAAGATTAGATGAATCTAATAAGATCTCACTTGACTATGTTTTTTCTTACATAACCATACTAAAAGTTTGAATCAAACTTAAACAGTGAATAGTGCAAAAAAACCATCCGTAACAAAAATTTTGAGACGGATGTAGTATTAATAATAAAATGGAGAAAAGAAAAGAGTGCACTGAAGAGGAAGTGGATATGATGCAGTTGACTGCAGACATGGTATGCGTGAGCTTGTATATGATGACACATATGTGTGTGTTATTTTTTACTTTCTGCAACTTTTATTTCCTGCAAGTTTCTTTCAGCTTATTTTTCCATTCTGCACTTTAATTCCTTTACAGCTTTGCTTAAATTCTTGTAATTCCCTTAGTACCTTTCTGCAATTCTTGTAATCTTTTTTACACTCATCAATCAAAAAAGAGGTTTTTCCCTCAAAGAATTTCTTGGTTAACAGTGTGTGAAATGCCGGATGATTTATATGATGTTTGAGTGATGAGTGATGAATTCTACAATTTATGTTATAATTGAGTAATAACATCACAAAATTATTTTTCTCAATACACCTGCACATGAAAGCAACATCCATGTCTGCACGCTAATTGTATTGCATTGAAGAGGTGAGCGTGGAGGTGGAGGGGTATAGAGCAAACAAAATTCATAATTGAATATTGATGGAGTTTGATTTTGTTCGAGTAACCTAACCTATAATTCTAACATGACATTTGCCTAAATACTACTCCCATCCTCCCTCTCGTGGGGGGCCGCCAATGCCATCCCCTTACTAATTTTAATTCATTTCACTATATGCTACTAGTACTGTATATTTATTCTATTCGCTTTCATCGCAACTACTACAATCCATTTAATAGTAATAATAGTACATATCAATCACCACCGTCCTAATTGCCTCGAGTGGTCATGAGAGACTCTAGTTACGATCTGTCAACTCATGCATATGAGTGAAAGATTGAAATCTTATTAATATTTTCTCAAGTAGTAGCTTAGATAGGGTCACGTTGAGTTATGTTGGAGGTGTATCATCGTAGTATAAATTGTGGTACGCAAGGACGTGCCTCCATCCGATTATGCCTTCAATTTTTGAAGTATATAATAGATTTTTTTATTTTTTATTTTTGGTAAACATTGACACCTACGTGTCGGCAAAGGTGTGTGGGAACCCAAGACACACAAATTACAAAGGGGATAAAGGGGAGGGATAGGGGCCGGGTGGGAACGAAACCTCCAAGCTATGGTTGGAAGGCAGGGAACATGACCACTTGGGCCAAGTCTCATTCCCGAAGTATATAATAGATTTGATTTTATAGAAATGTATATAAACTACTCTTAAGAATGAGGGCGAGTTTGAGTCATACTACTTGAGCTTGACTTGCCTCATGTATAGTGGTATTTGAGCTTGAGTAGAGTAATATTGTTCGAGCTTGAATTTGAGTAACATTGAGCGGCTCGAGCTCAACATGATAATATATTTTGACCTCGAAGCTCAAGTATCATCGAATTCAAGCTCGACATCGACTTGATAGGTTTTTCTTTCATATAATTTTCGCATTTCATTTGATATTAAACATGTTAAGTGATATGCTATTCGATATTTGATTAATATTCTATATATTTTTTCAAACTAGACTTGTAATTTTTGAGCTTGAGTCAATTTTATTTTATTTTAGTTTTTTTTTCCAGTCAAGTTCGAGTTGTTCTATTCAATAACATGGGCGGATGCGAGTGAAAATTAGGCATGATGTTTTTTTTTATTTTAATGGTTGTGCTACAAACATTGAAATACTCATACTCTTTTATTTTTTCACTGAACAACCTATATAGGCTATGAATGTGATGGTGAGAGTTCATGCCACATAAATTACTACTCTACTCCTTTGTTAATTAATCATAAGACGTATTCAACAAATAATAATAATAATAATAATAATAATAATAATAATAGAAGTAAGACGTATTTGTGAATATGTTATAAAATGAAATTAAAGGAGTGGTTATTGGAGGGTGGGGAGAGTAAATGTGAAAGGGACGGAGTGGTAGTATTAAATAATTACACAATTTTAAATTAATTAATTAATATGAGGAGCCGAGGAGGAGAGAGTGAGCGGGGGGACAGTGTATCGTACGGACAAGGGTGGTGTAGCAAGTCATGTGGTCGGTTTGCGGTGGGCCCCACACCCCTATGTAGACCCACCACCGTGGGCCGTCGATTAGGTTCACATCCTGAACAGTATATATCGGACGTTATTTTGACCCTTGAATCTAATTTTTTATTGAATCAATGGTCTACATGATATAAGGGTAATCAAGTAATTTACTACTCTCTCCGTCCCACAATAATTTTTTCATTTTATTTCTGCACACAATCCAATGTATTTTTTTAATTGTTAATATCTCAAAATATATACAAGTAGAAATTATGTAAAATATATATTCTAAAACTATACGATTAGACGAATCTAACAAGACCGAACTCGACTATTTTTTTCAAATATATAATTACAATAATATCGAGTCAAAGTTGAACAATGAACATTGTCAAAAAATTAAATGAGAACATTATTGTGGGACGGAGGGAGTATATTTTATTATTTTATTGTGTAGTATAAATAAATATAATTCAAAAATTGTCTCTACAGCTTTTACAGTGTGATGTTATAATAATGAGCAATCATGGCCTAAAATGAAGGATGATTGGATGATAAGACAATCCATTATTAATTAAATTCAAGTGGCATCTATGACTAGACAGAATGATATGAATATAATATACTTCAAGTTATAATGCTATACACTTGTAAATAGAATGTTAAATACTTGAAAACAGAATGTTATATAATTGAGAACATAATGTTACACACTTACAAATAGAATGTTACACATTTGAGAACAGAATATTAAATATGATCATGCTTTTATTTTCAGTTCATTAAGACATAACAATTAGACAGAATGTCAAAGTGAATGAAACATAATGTTTAACACTTACATACAGAATGTTTGACTCTTTTGACGTAATATCATAAATTAGTTGTAATTCAACTTCTCCTCACAAAAAATTTTTTCTTCTAATTTTTTTAAAGATACGCAAAAACAAATATTAAACTTTAAATTTGGATATGCTTTATTTTTTAAAGATTATTTTGTAGGAAGAAATTATTGAGAGAAGAATATGTGTAGAAAGTAATCATTTCCCTAGTTTCACTTTATTTAGTATTAGAGTGTAGAATTACATATTTTACCCTTATTCTAATCTCAACCATTCATTTAAGGTGTGATCTAATGGTTGGAATACACTCCAGTATCTACGGGAAAAATAGGTCCCAGCATGGAACCATTTCGGTGGGCCGCAGCCTCCTCCCCTCTGCTATGCATTCCGTGCACATACACTACTAGCTAATTATTTCCCTACTTCCACACCAGATACACCGGGTATAAGTAGCGGATTTAGAATTTTTTTTAAAAATGGTGTCGTAATAAAAATATAACGAAGTTTATTTAAAATTTTAGATAGTAGGAAGAGGAAAAACACAAAAATAATAATAAAATAAAAACTAAATTGGAATTGAAAATAGTGATGTTACCATAAAAAGTGAGTGATATTACAAAACAAAATACTTATAAAAGTTTTAAGTTCAACATAGTAATTTGTCAATTTATGTAGTTTCACCACAAAAATTAAGTGGGTGTACTTAATGAATTATCGAAAAAAATAAGATTAAAATAATAATTTTATTAATTTAAGTGGGTGTTCCGTGCCCCGCTTAAGCTTATTTGTATGGATGGCAATGGGTCCGGGTCAGAACCGAGAATCGAGAAAGATCCGAGCTTAAGTCGGGTCTTGGGTCTTACAAAAATGGACTCAGAACTGAAAACTCTAAGGATGACAATGGGTCCGGGTCAGACCGGGAACCGAACCGAACCCGAGCCCTGGGTCGGGTCTTGGGTCTTGGCGGAACCGACCCAGACCCAACCGATTGCCATCTCTACTTATTCGCATCCGCCTCTGGGTTTATCCACATCGACAAATCATGCACTTACTATCAAATCCACTACTCACAAATAAAATAAAATAATAAATAATTATGTTTTGTTTTTCTTAACAAACTAGAAAATGGATGGTGAGAGCCCATGTCACACAAATTACAAAGAGACAAAAGAATAAGACAGGGAACCGGGTGGAGAATTGACCACCAGGCTAGATTCTCATCCTCATTTATGTAAATTTATTATTGAGATGATAGTCAAATAATTTTAATTGAAAATTTTAGAAAAAATGTATGAGAATCGAAGGATTTCAAATTCGAGTTCCCTTCCATTCCTTGTCCAAGAATCCAGGTGGCGTATTTTGTCGGTTATTGTATTAATAATGGACTTGCAAATTGCAAAAATTATTAAAAAAAAAACAAGAGATGGGCTGATAATTACGTAAATGGGCCACAGTCCATATTCGAAAACAGGCAGGCCCAGTAATTGTTGTATTCTTCAATTCATACAGGACACTATTAGTATGATGTATGTTTGCTCTACCCTACTTATTACTCATATTTATCCACATTTCTTGCATCTCACTTTCTTTTCCATTAAATACATAGTACTCCACTACTATTCTTGATGGACATATTCCAATTCGTACTTGACAATAATATCTGCACATGTAGTACTAATTATTGTCGCAAAAAATATCTAAGAATTTTTTTCACCTCAGCACTAAATAAATACTAAAAGAGAAAATAACTCGACAGTCGACACCTTATAGCGGGAATGTCTGTTTTACATTAAATACTGTGCAATTATTCTCAATCTTTTACAGTAGTATTCAACATTTTTCTTCTCAAGTTTGAACATTTTGGTTTTATTTCTTTTGGCACAATTTTGTTAGTAGTTTGAAACATATATTTGATTTTTCGAACATTCTTTTTAAGTGATGCAATCAATCCATAATTATTAATGGCTTTTCATCCTGTGATTCCAGAAATAAATTCACCAAAGTAGTGATTTTCAGTACCATCTACACAAACTTTAAAAAAAAACAAAACAAAACAAAACAAAAAAAAACAAATTAGATACTACGTCAATTGCATCCATAGAGCATCAAAGTCCCCATTTGATGGATTTTATGGAAGACTCTTATTAGTGCAATATAAGATGGAAAGCTCTTATTAATCCTTATCAGTGCAGTTTGATCCCTTCTTCACAAAAGGGTCCAGGATGGTATTTCCATGGCTAGAAACATGTTGTAATGAAAGAACATAGGTAGAAGAATCACTTTTGAAGACAATCAAATCAATGGAATTCAAATGGTGTCTTCATCAGGTAAGGCTTGTGAAAGGACAAATGGATTCCTTGTCTTCCCTCTTTTTCTCCAATAAACTCTCTCTTCCAACTGTTTCTGGCTCTCCTTTGGCACTCTACTTCTTTTGGAGACTATACAGTTAGAAGTGCCTGTATTCTGTAAATTACTTGCTTCATTGATTAATGCTTATGTATGTAACATATGGTGATATTTTATGGGACATACTATTTCTTTTTTTTTTTTTTTAACTACAATATACTTCCTCCGTTTCTTTTTTAAGTGTAACACTTTTCTTTTTTGGGTGTTTCATAATAAATGTTATATTACCATATATGGAATGCTTTGAAAGGTAAAAAAATTCCACTAAATCACTTTTGTTCCTTGCATTAAATCTCGTGCGATTTCCTTATGTTACAATTATTTAGAAACGGAGGGAGTACTATTTTGTACACAAATATATACTTCCTCTGTTTTTTATTATTTGCTACGGACCCACCCAACACGCAGTCCGATACACATTTTAAACCATTAATAACTCAAATTCGGTACAAGTAAAAATTCTAAAAGTTTGATATTTAAAAACTACATAAAGAGACGAATATCCTACTTATCTATATTTTAATTTATATAACTATGATAAAATTTTCAATCAAAATGTATGTGTGAACAGTACACAAAACCCCGTTGGAGCAAATAAAAAGAAACAGAGGAAACAGAGGAAGTATATTTTAGAGATTTTTGTGATGTAATTGGTTTTTATCATGTTTAGCATTCGTATTATTATGATGAATAATACTATCTTTTCTGGTATAACTGCATAAAAATTTTGGTCAAGATTAAATGATGAATAATACTACTATATCAATAAGTAAATTTTAACGGTATCACTTCTTAAAAAACAGTAAGTAAATTTTAACTAACATCGTTACAATACTACTATATCAATAAATAAATTAATTAAAATTTCGAACCCATCACATCACATAAACCCCCCCAAAATTAAATGAATAATCCTTTATGCATTAATAAAACACCGTACCACCACCCATATAGACATCTTCCCAAGACCTTAAAGAGTAACTGCTTGTGCAATTAGACAGGCATGGTTGTCCTTCCACAGCCAGGGGCAAAGATGGCGCTGCTCCCACACCAACGATCACACACCTTGCAGACGTGCTTCTATGTTGCTGATGGCTCGCTGCATTGTTGACAAGAAGAAATTATCAATAACATAGTGTTTTGTCACATTAACATACGTACGTAACGACAACATAGGAAACATTACATAATCCAACAAGTAAGTTAATTAATTTCCTCTGCATTACGACAACTTCTTATGTAGGAGCTAGCACGAGCACTATGAAATGCGAACATGCTTTAGATCGTTGCATCATGTGTATTAATGTATGGGCACCGAAAATAAATTGTCTAGTAATTTTATAATAAATGAGGAGCAAGAAAAGATTTCTTCCACAGCTTACACGAGTATCTCGGAGGAATATGTCGGAGACCACGAGTATGAGGCACCCCACCCGACCATTCCACAATCTTCAGTCAATTTGAATCACTGCAAATGTGCAAAGGCAGAGCGAGCTTCCTTCCTATGACGATTTTTCTGGGCATTTTGATAGTAAACGGTGTTTGGGCCTCCGAAGCCATGAAAGAATCTCAGCCTCGTCTGCTATGCCTCTGAAGCCATGAAAGAATCTCAGCCTCGTCTGCTATGCCTGATAGTGTTGGAAGATCTGAATATGAAAAAATATTAGATGCACCAGAATCAGCTATATTCACATCTTATACAGGTAGATCGACAGTGAGAGATTCCTTGGTTGGCATAATAATTTCCAGATGCATCATCCACTTCAAAGCGCTAGACTCGGTTAAAATATTTTTCAAATGTATAAAAACTATACCCAGTAAAGAAATCCATTACCAAATGTATGAGAATACCCTTCCAAATGTATAAAAAATAATTTTAGGATATACTAACATATTATGGCCCTGGCAAAACAACTAAATCCAATCAGCTAATTTGTCTCACAATGTTGGATAAAATAGCTTATTTAAAAAGACAAAATAACTTAAAATAATTTCCAATCAGCTCTTTTTGAAACCACTGCAAATAGCAGCATTTTAGATTTCAGCTTATTGTAGGCAAAAAATTGGCCTCAAAATTGTCACACAACTAATTTTGACTAATTTATTACTTACATATAGTTAACAGCTACCAACTAATTGCCAAACATACCCTATGTCACAAATATAAAAGATTAGAGCTATACAACATACGAGACATGCACAACATTTCAAGGATAGGAAAGTTATGAGCCATAAACATGAACAGTACCATGGTATGATACCACACATGACGAAGAAGCTTGTCACCCAATCATTCCAACAGGTTTACCATGTCAGCACCATCTTCCATCTCATCGTCGCTCATGTTTTCTCCTCCCATAAGCAGCCACTGCTCTAATTCATCCATTTCTTCATAGTCCTGCAAATAAATATCATCCATAGCATCATCCCATTCGTCCGCCCCCAACTCCTCCCCACGAGTGGCAACATGAAGATATGGTCTGCTTCTTGCCAAAGCATCCACCATATCTCTGTTCACAGATCCCGTCACCCCCAACGATCTCAATCTTGGGAAGTAAGGTTTCTTCAACCACCGAAACACGAGTTGGGTAATGCCTCCACAGTTGTAAAGATCCAACAGCTTCAAGCTACTGCCACGCCACACATCCTCATCAACCAGCATCGAAGCTAACGCCATGACAGAAGTATCCCCAATTAGTGGGCACTGTCTCAGACGTAGCTCGGATAGTGGGATTCGACTTTTTGCCAATAAGAGCACCCCAGCATCGGAGAGATTAGGGAGATTTGACAGGTCTAATTCCCTCAATCCCATGTGGGATTTCCCATCAAATAAGGAAGAAATACACCTGTTGGTGAGTCTCTTGCACCCCCTGAGAGACAACGAAACAAGGTTGCTCATCAATCCTTTGCCTAAATAGGACAACCCCACATCGCTTATATCACAGCCATCCACAAGTAGAGTCCTCAACTCAGGAAGAGAGCTGACAGCTTGAAGGGCATTGTCTCCTAGGTTTCTGCAATCCCTCAAGTCGAGAACACTGAGATCTCCATTGGATGCCAATCGTTCAACAGCCAAATTTGTTAAGAGATTACACCACCTTAGGCTGACATGGGTCAGCGAAAGAGTCGTTGCCGCAATGTCATGAAAAACAAGGTCAGTTAGATGAGTTCCATGAAATACTTTGAGTTTACATAACTTGGAGCAGGAGTGCAAAATTGTTTTATAACCGGTATCTGTCACTTGGCAAAAGCCGCCAAGACAAATGCTTTCCATAGCCGAGCATTTATCAGCCATGAGAAGGATTCCGAGATCGTTAACACGCTTGAAATATGCAGGAGCTATTTCCTGGCTTCTTACCAGACAGAGGTGCTTCAGTTTGCCATGTGCATTAATTTGCTGAAGGCCATTATTGGTCAGATCAAATGCCATTCTAGGTTCCATTATGGGAGAATCTCGAAGGTCTAGGTGGGTCAAGGAAGTGAGGCATTTTGATATTGTGCTTACCATCGTATCGGTTATATAGTCCACAGAAAGGCATAATTTTTGTATATTTGGCAATATGGATGGGCATGGTTGATTTGATGATTGACTGGGTCCGGCAACAGGGCTAAGCAATTCGGTTACCATCACCGATGAAATATACCCAATTTCAAGAGTATTGAGTTTCCTTGAGGCCAGTGCCCAAACTCGAGCAAAATCATGACGCAAAAATACAGAGACATCAAACATCAGGATGAGTGTCTGCAAAACAAAATTCAGATTATTGCATATAGCTTAGGAATTCAAAAGGCACATAAATCAGTTGGCTTCATAGTTCATTGTTTAAAATCACATGTAAGAGTAAAAACGGAAACAATAATCCAAGTTAATTTAGAAGACCATAAAACACCAATTATAAGAGTCCCCTTCAGATAAGAGAAAATCTCAACACAGCAGGAAAGCCAGATTCTTTAAAAAATTATCAGTTTGTATGTAATGAATCTAGATGTACAAATCCTGTCTCATTTAGCCCTCAAAGCAATCTAAAAACCGCATTATATGGAAATGTAGAAACTGAAAAAGCGTCCAAGTTTCTGACTTTCTTTAGAATGAAAAAATCGAGGAAACTAGATTTGAATTTGGTCATCGCAATTTCCAGTCAAGCATTAGTAAACGCTTACTTCTAAACGGGTACAACCCCTGAGAAGTTCCTCTAGATGCAATACATCAATCGATCGCCCTTTTTTCTCTGCTACCGAACTCAGGTACAGAAATCTGAAACACACAAAATACAACAAATACTCGGTCAAATGCAGAGACCGATTCAAAAGGCAATAAAGATGATAACTTCCCCTAAATCGACATACTCGGTCAAATGCCCAGACATTTATATGTATTGTCTTTTTTTAGAGAGAGCGAAAGAAGAACCTGAGGTCTTTGCAAGAGCGACCCAGTTGAGAGAGAAGGTCGCCGGTGAAATCGGTGCAGTTGCGGAGGCAGATCTCCTGCAAAGAGGGACGAATTAGGAAATCCAAAGAGGAATCATCAAGGCGAGCGCAGTCCAAGCGGAGGATTTTTAAGCATAGGTTGTCGAGGGGCAGCAAGGGCCTTAATAAATCCACGGAAGGCGCAATGTCCTAAAGAATACAACAAAAAGAGAAAAAGTGGTCAGAGAGAGGAAGAGAGAAGGACAGAGAGAGATAGGGGGGAAGAGAGAATTACGGGGAGCTGGAAATTGGGAAGGAAAGAGAGGATCTGGGCGGCGCATAGGCGGAAGGGGCTACAAGTGGAGGCGAGAGAGAGGATGGAAGGGACGTCGAGCTTGGTCATGACGGTGGCGATTAGGGCGGAGGGAAGCTGGTCGAGGCGGAGGCCCGTCGTGAGATTGAGATTCAGATCCGGATCGGGTGCCGCGGACGATGCCATGATTGATCTGGGTATGGTCCTCTCCAGGACAAATTTGTGGATTGAGGGATACGATGGAAGTTCGGAGGAAGTTTGGACAAAGAAGCAAAGATAAGGAAAGAGGGAATATGAACAAGAGGGGTAAGGGAAATGACTTCAACACATTAATGGATTTCTTTAGAAAATGAAAAAAAAAAAAAAAAAAAAAAAAAAAGGGAAATTTGGAAGACGAGAACTACAGTCTACAAGAAAGAAACAGATGTTTTTCATTGAACGTGCTCTGGAAACAACACACGTTACAATAGCAAAGCATAAACTCACAAGCAACCAACGGTGACAAATGTCATGGACCAAAATAAAATAAGCTAAATTCAATTGACGCCTATTATGATAAGGGGTAGAGGTGGCCTTTCGAACCGCAACATATGGTTAGACGGCTGTTGTAGCTGGTTCTAGTTAAAACCGGACCTGGCCATCCAAACTTTCAGTTCCGGTCAGGGTTTGAATTTTTATCAAATAGCCAGTGTTTTTTTTTTGGGAGAGTCGAAGCCGGAAAATTCAAATAGCCAGTAAAAACAAGTTTTACAAATTTTATTATTATAAAAAAATAAAAAAAATTTAGAGCAAAAATTGATGGTGAATCGTCGATATATCAGCCTGTTAGCTTCCGCTTTATTGGATTTTTTTTTAATTTTTTTTTTTGTTTTTACTTTAAACTTTCTTTTAAAAAATAAAAAAATATGTTTTGTAGGGGTATTACATCTGTTGCAGGGGCATTACATCTGCTTGGTGTTTCTCGAATTCCACAGCAGCCTTGTCCATGCTTTCGGCATAGGTTTCTGAGGACCATTTGTTGTTTCCTTTGGTGCGCACCATCAAGGATTTTTTGGGACAGTTTCCTGATTACCGTTGGTCTCATATTCTCTGGGAGGGAAATTCTGTCGCTGATGTTTTAGCTAGATGGGGGAGTTGACTCTGTGGATTTTTTCACCACATGGGTTTTTCCTCCTGATGATGCTCGGCGTTGCCTTGTGGCAGATATGGCGGGGGCCTTTTTTCCTCGCTTCTGATTTCTTGTTGCTTGTTTTTTATTTTTTATTTTTTATTTTTCCTATCTTCACCTCCTTTCTGTAGATGTTTTTAGTTTTGGTAGCTAGGTTTTTGCCGACGCTTGGCGTTCTTTTACCAAAAAAAAAATATATGGCCAAATGATGAAATAGTAACCTGATCGGACCGGACCGGACGGTTCACGATTCCAATTCCGTTAAAAGGGGAACCGGGGATTCCAATCTAAACTGTGGTTGGATAGAAACGACCACAAAAAAGGAACCTACCCCAAGAAAGGAAAAAATTAAAAAAAAAAAAAGAAAAGAAAAGAAAGAGGCACAAATAAATAGGGAGTGGTAAATTATTTAGTTAAACATGGTCTTTCATTAAATTCCTAGTCGGAAAAGTTGCACTTTTGTTGGCAAAAAGGCTCCCTTTCACTTGGGGTCATTTCGGAGGGAGACTATGCTAATGCTAATTAGCGGTTATGGTGTATATTTATGTACTTACATAATGTGATGAGAAGATATTATTTGTGATACAGAGTTCAAAAAATAATATCTTTGGTGAATTTTGCAATATTTATAATATTTATGTTAGGGTATGATTTTATGATGATAATTTTAACACATCACATATCTGTTACTTTGACATCACATAATCTTACTCCAACATTACATAATTCTATCATCTCACCATTATGCATATGCATAGTTTTTTTTTCTATTATGCACCATAACCGGATCGATACTAATGGGGCAAACAGTGGGTGGAAAAGTTTCCCTTTTCTAAATGGGATAGAATGGTTCCAAGCTATACATAATAAGATTTGGACCTCCATGTTTTGCTCTTTCTTTTTAATTTTATTCTCTTGGGCTTCACCCAAAAAAGCTACACATAATATAAAATTTTTCTTTTTTTTTCTTTTAAATAAAATTTAGTTCTCGGCTTCTCACTACAAATAATTACCCAAATGCTTATTTTCTAAGATATTTACGATAGAATAAAATAACTTATGCTCTCCCTTTCACTTTCGCTGGGTAAAAGCCAAAAAAAAAGACATGTTTGAGAATTAATTATTAGCTGTTAACTGTTAACTGATTATATGAGTAATTTGAATAATAAATTAGTTAAAATTAGTTGTTTGATAGTTTTGAGGCAAATTTTTGCTTAGAATAAACTAATTTCAAAATGCTGCTATATATAACAGTTTCAAAAATAACTGATTGAACTCTATTTTAAATTATTTTGTTTTTCTTAATAAACTAATTTATACTATTAAATTGACTAGATTAAATTAATTTTATTTAGCTTATCTGCCAAACCATAAAAGATTTGTC
The DNA here is from genome assembly GCA_030278955.1 of Hygrophila difformis. Taxonomy (NCBI): domain Eukaryota; kingdom Viridiplantae; phylum Streptophyta; class Magnoliopsida; order Lamiales; family Acanthaceae; genus Hygrophila; species Hygrophila difformis. The sequence continues at coordinate 4,913,125 of JAOANR010000015.1, forward strand.
CCACAAGTGCAAAAATAACTAATAAGTGTATTTTTCAGGGGGTGATTGTGCAAATTAGCTCTCAACTGTTCCCTTTTTCGGATATTCAAAAATCCAGTCTTGGCCTCTTGCCGTAGTAGCAACTAATCATCATTCTTCAGCTGCACAACTTCCCCAATTTGATCCTCATGGAGGGACGAATTTACGATGTTCAACCGCAGGATTTGTTGGATTTGCAGGGGGACAGCGGGTTTCGGTCGGACCTCAACTCCTGGCCGCCGTCGGACGATGAACTCAGCCGCACGCTCTCTTCCCTCTCCGCCGCCGCAGCTACCGGAAATGTAGACCGCGCCCTGTTCAATGACCTTGTCCAGATGGTCCCCCTCGTTCAGTCCCTCATCGTGAGTTTGGTAACCTCAGTTGTTTGATTTTGAAATTGCCTTGTTTGTTTAAAAATTTTGTTGAATTATGCCGAATTTCATTTATACTTCGTAATTTATTGCTAGGACCGGAAAGAGAATTCTTCATTTACGAGGCGAGGGTCTATGATCTATACTAAGATGCCATCCAGGGAATCCTTATACAAAAAGGTAATTCAGTGAAATTTTTGGTTTCTTTTTACCTTTTATACCCTAATTTGGGGTTTAATCATAGTAGTAAAGATGTGCGAATTGTGAATTGAATGCAGCAAAATGGATGGTGAAAATTTCCTGTTGTCTTCTATGTTCTGTAATTCGGCTCCATCTCTACTCTATCTTTGCCGATGGATTTCTATCTCAATTTCTCAATCTTCTGTTGATGATTGTGTATTTGTGTTGACTTTCAATTTTAGTGGAATAATATTTTGTGCCTAACGACTGGCTAAATAAGTTTCTTGATCAATTATTCAATTGGCCATGGAATTTAGAAGATACTACTAGCTAGCCAATTTGTGTGTAAGCTCTTATATGACTGATGAATATTCTATCTAGTTCCCCAGCGCATTTACGAGCACATGCTATGGCGTGTGTATATATGCATAGATAGAAAGATAGATGCTGTGATTATATAGAGTTACTCTTGAACAATCCTATATCGGCATGTATCCTCCATCACAATTGCTGGATAAAGGATATATTTTTTTTTCATATGAACTAAAGTGCAAAATTGATGTCGGTAGTTGGTTATGTACTTCAGTCCTCTGGGAAGAGTGCCAATCTTGCTAAAAAGCACAAGGATCGATGGGACAAAGGCCAAAACAAGAGTGGAGCTAACAATCAAGACGATGGTGTTGAGAGTTTCTCAATTTTCTCTTCTAGGACATTGTTTTCTGAGAAGGATAGAGAAGAACTAACCACACTGCGGAACCAAGTAGAGGATCTACGAAAAGAAATATCCAAAAAAGATGAACTTCTGAATACAATGGAAACTTTGAACAGTGAAATGTCTTCCATCCACAGACAATTTGATGAACTTAAAGTTGAGGCTGCTGAAAAAGAATCACTGATTAAGTCCATTCAACTCCAACTGTCTGATGCTAAGGTACTTAGAATCCCCAAGTCTTTCTCCTTGCTTGAATATGCTCATGTTATGTGACCTGTTCTGGCTTTCCTCCAACTTAGCAACACATATCCCACCTTGAATAGGTCTCAAATCTTGAATCAGCTATGTCCACTATGCCCTTTATGATTTAAGCATACATGTCCCCATTTTCATCTCATAGACAGTGAATTTATAGGGTGTGTAATTTTAAATTTCATTTGGTATGGCAAGAATAGAATAAAGTGGGCCACTACAAGTGTTTTTATATCTTAATTCATTTATTTATTTATTTTTGTTTACCCATTTACACTATGCATGGTTTTGAAAAATGACTTCCTATATATCTTTAAACACATGTTTCACATTTTAAAAAAGTGAGTTCTGATTTTTTTCTGGACAGAGATAATTAGAGGTCATTTGTGCTGTGTATTTAATCTAAACTGAAGATGGGGAGGATATGGAATTATTAAAATGAAATTATCTTGTAACATGCTTCTTTGATTATCATTCTTGCATGCGAGAGAATATTCTAATGAATATTAATTCTCAGTTGTTTTCCGTAGATTGAACTTGCTGACAAACAAGCGGCTTTGGAAAAGTTCCAATGGGAGGCGATGACTTCCAACAAAAAAGTTGAAGAGCTCCAGGAAGATCTAGATAATATGCAAGGAATAGTTTCATCTTTCGTGTTGGCAATTCAAGGCTTGGCAAGGAAGGATTTTGCCACTCCCTGCAGTGACTGTGATGAGGTCCTTCATTCTCTTAATGAGAACCATGAATTAGTAAGTCATTTTCCCCTCTCTATATATAAGACAATGATGTCTTATTTTAGTAATAAAATAGATGTAAATAATACTCTCCAAGTCCGGTCTACTTTTGCCATCTTTTAATTTAATGGTAATATGGATTCCAACTAGTTTCAAATTCATTCTATAAATTATAAATATGGTTCCCTGAAAGCCTTTGAATGTTAACAATACTAAACCTTGACTATTTGCTGAGAATTTTAATAAGACCACCTTCAATATTATTACTGACTGATTTGTGAAAATCTTATTTTTTTCGTACTAAGTTGTTCAGAAGTATGTGTTGCAAAATTCACTTCCAATGTTAACAATACTAAAACTTGACTATTGGGCCTTGTTCACTTGGATTGTTTGGATTGGGATGGATAAATCTAACCCAATTCTATGTTACTTTTTCAAGATAAGGGCCCATGCATGTGATTATAGTCGAGGCCGATCTGGTTGAATATAAATTCTATTGAACAAATCAATCGTGAACACATCCTTAGCCGACAACCTTAATGTGATTTCGTTCAATAGAATTATTGATTGAATGTACTGCATTTCCTTGAACTGGGGCAGGATTGTGAAATGGATATGGACCAACTGGAAGCAGCAAGAAAAGCATACATTGCTGCTGTAGCAGCTGCAAAAGAAAAGCAGGATGAAGAATCTATTGTCGTCGCTGCTGTGGCAAGAAATCATTTAGAGTCACTGTTACTAAGGCAAGCATAAGCTTGGGACAGCAGCAGCGGCACCTATTAGATTCCCGGTGTTTTCCAGTGGCTGAATCCCCATGATGCATAAAGCTTACATAGTTCCTGTAACAAAGAAGTTCCTAAAAAAGCACAACCTTTCACATGAACAAGACACACACAGAGAACTGAGAGCAAGAAGAATGTCTTGAACTTCATAAAGTGCAGGAACAATTTATTAGGAGAAGCACCCGTGCCACATTTGGAATGCGATTTTCAATTTATAATAAGAACCACAATTTAAGTATCCACAGCTGTCAGAAAGGTACCTCTAATTGCATTTTGTAAGAACAGAACTACAGTAAAGTGAACATGTCCAGAGCTGCAAAAGAATCCTATGTTTGATTGTAATATTTCGTCATGAAGAAGAAAGGAAAACTGGATGTACCGCAAGTTTTATGATGCAGCGGATGAAGCTTTCTGCTTCTTGGCTTGCAACCATTGCATGAACTTTGGATTGGCTTTAAGCCTCTCTTTAATTTTTGAAGTTTGAGCATCTTCCACTAGTTTCCTGGCTTGTCCAGCTTCTTCAATCAGAGCAAATAGAGTTCGGAGGCAGTCTTTCTGTTCTCTTCTCGATGTTCAAACCTGAGTTGAAGATAAAATGTATTCCCTCCGTGTCCCGTTAATTATGGCCCCTTAGTGTGATTAAAATTGGTTATTCACCTCATCCCATTTTATAATTATCATATTTGACTTTTGACACTATTTATTATTTAACTTTGACTCAATATTATCGTAATGATGTAAGAAGAGAAAAATAGTTAAGTGTGGTCTTGTTAGAATCTAATGGTATAGATAATGGTTAAATAATTACATTCGACTTTGTGCAGGAAATACAATTGTCATGTGGGGTTTTTAATTATGCTTATATTAATCTAATTTGCTTAAAAGGGAAAGTGGCCAACCTTATTCGGATACCCTAAAAAGGAATAGTGGCCAAAATTATTGGGACGGAGGGAGTAGTTTTTATATGACAAATAGAAGAGACCTATTAAAAGGATGGGAAGAGAATAGAATGGCAGGCAAAAGTAAATAAATGGTAACTGTAGGCTTTAAATTTCATCCCAGCAAAGGTTGTGAGGAGCATCGGACGTTTAAAATTAAAAGAAAAAGAGATAAGCAAAAGCATCAAATATGAAAATTTCAGATGGAGAAAATATTCCTTAAACAATACAAAATGCAATATGGTTCCACTTTGATTGGAGGGGAACACCTTTTAACGAGGGGTTGATGCTATGAAATTTCACAAGTGTGTAAAATAAACAGCTCAACAAAAAGTAGAACAATGAATAGATGAGAAAATGACGGAAATACGTTTTAGGATGATTTAGCTTAATGTACATTTCATTATTTGAAATTCATTAAATAGATTCAGATGATATAATTTTCCCCCTTGAATAAATCCAGGCTTTAAACAAAATGTATTTTCTATCCAAATGTGAACCTTTACTCCTATAACAAATGCACAAAATCTACGTTTTGCCCATAACCCAAAGTCCCAAACAGGGTTTATATCGTACGTACTTATCTCATGGAGAAGTTCTGCTAGCAATTAAATGCTCGCAAAACTTTCAACAATGATTAAATTTACGGGCAAGATGATGCTAGCAAAATTGTTTTCAAAAAAATTATTACTTCAATGTAATTAAACTGTGGTTTCCAAAGAGAATCCATGATCAAGTGCTAGCTAGCAGTTTATTTACCAACATGTAGTCTATATCCAACATACACCACAATGGTTGTCATCTGTGTTGTAGGAATCTGAGTACAAAAAACAAGTACTATGTTTCAGTAACCAAAGGAACAATTACAATGCTACATCACAAGACACTTGAATGAGTTAAGACATGAACAAGTAATATGTTTATACCCACAATAATGTTCTTTGGGTTAAGATCTTCACTCAATGAGACCAGATCTGACGATAGTGGACCGGTCCTCATGTCTTTTCCATTTCGAAGAAATCTATCTTATATTGCAGTTACAGAGGAAAGTAGAGCAGGGATTTCGTTTTGGTGAATGAGATTGTAAGCCATGGACTACTTCAATTTCTCATTTTTCAACCCTATTTATTGCCAATCTCATTGAACATCTACCTTCTTCTGAACTCAAACAGAAAAATATGCATTTCAGATTCAAATCCTAAGCAGTGCACATTTAACTACGAAAGCAAACAAATATTTAAGCTTGCCAGAAAATCTGAGAGTAAAATCATACTATGTGATAATAGAATGCAAATGCAATCAGCAAACCAGGAGCTTCATAAATGTTTCAAAACAAAAGGGTCTAACAATCAAGATTCTGCCAAGAATTTTCGCATTATATTATGGAGTGCATATTGATATAAATTCAGAAAAAATATACATACACAAAATAGGAAAAATGTCATCAACAGAAAACATATACTAATTAAAAGCACATCTTCTCCTTCTATTTCAGAGTACTGATGGACAGAGTAAGGATATGGATCATTTGAATTCTTCTCATGACATATATGGAGTTTCTCTGAGTATTTAGTATAAGATCACTGATATCTACATGGTTGCCTTCGGATGCAACCTAGTATAACCCATAAGTTCACTCTGATATCCAATTAGGACACGGTACGGAGCTCTTTTACACCCTTGTGGGCTGACAAAATCAAAATGCCTACAATTGGTAGTCTACAAGTAGCAACTAATTAACTAAGGTCCCTTATCAGACCAATCAAATGGGCTAAATCTCAGTTTGCATCAAGCCATCTGCATTCAAATATAGCAGCGGTTAGCTCAGTTCATCAAGATCAGAAAGACACAAACAATCAGTAGATTAATAAGCATAATGACCATCGTAGTTGATCAAACCTACAATTCGCCCTAAGCCAAGCAGGGTTAATTATTATTTCATGGACATGGAATAAATCGTTAGCAATGCTGACAAAACTTTCAACTATTGGATATCGTATTTCACCAATGATTCAGTTAATTTGAACTATTGAGTGCATAGTTTAATGTGTGGATGGGTGGGGAAGACAGTTCATGCGCTTTTGGCATGCTGCTGTTGAGGGAATGAACACTAGAATCTTGTGTAGCTAGCTATGTTATTCAACAGTAGTGATGTAGATTTTATACAAGAAATGCTTCTCTGATTTAATGTTTATATTCAATGTTGGATAAGGTCGCCGTGGGTGGTTCATGGTTGCCGGTTCAGAAAAATAATGTGTCGATGGGGGACAGTTATTGTGAAGACAAATTTATTCTGTAAGGTACTTCGGCCCAATTCCAACGGTTGATTTTAATCGTACACTTATATGCGTACGGCCGTACGTATAACATTTCATCTACATTAACCAAATTCACATAGGTTGGGTACGCAATTCATCTATCTCTTTTGTAGCCGAAATCTATATTTCTGTAACTTTGATTTGTTGTTTCTAACACTCATAACAATCCATATGATGTACATTCCAATAACTTTCGATATACTAAAAAAACAATACATGAAAAACGGGAACAAGCCATAATTTAGACAACGAAATCACGCAAAAGAATACATGAAAACAATACAAACAATTGTCATCTAAACATAATTAAATTCATCTATTTTGGTTACGCAATTCATCTACCTTGGAAGGGTGAATTTTTTGATTTTGGACGTGCTTTCACTTTCAAAGCAGTTCACTCCACTTGCCGTGAAAATCCGGAGAGTATCTCGGTGCTTCTTGCTAAAAATCCGATAGAAATGGGTTATGTTGCCAGCCTGTTTTTTCTCATGTCACTTTATATACTACAGCTAGAATTGCTTCTTTCACTACTTGTAATGCTTCCGCTGCTTTTGCCCCGGCCATTTCTACAGCTTTCATTGCTTTTGCCATCACTGCTGCTGATGCTTCAGCTGATGTTGTTTTTACTTCCATCTCTGTTGCTTTTGTTCCCATCATCATTACTTTATTTTTTTCTTTTTGTTTTGCTTCATTCGCTGTTTCTATTGCCGTCAGTTCAGCTTCATATGCTTCTCTCATTGCTGTTGCTGCTTCTACCAATTTTGTATGTAACGCTCTCATCTCTGCAGTATTTCCTCTACTCATTGTTCTATCCATTGCATTCGCCGCTACTTCTTCTGCCATTTCCCATTTTCTGAATTCCCTTGTCCCTTTTGCTGCTTCTTTTGCTGCTGCTATTGCTACATGAGTCAATGTTTCTTTTGCTTCTGCCAACCATGTTATATCTTCTGCTTCTGCATCTACCTGCAGCAATGTTGCTTTTGCTTTTGCCACTTTTGTTTTTGCTTCTATTAGTTCCTCCACCATTACTCTTTCAGCTGCTTCTACTATTCTTAACACATACCCTTTTAGTAGTGTCATGTCTCCTCCGTCTGTCAATATTATTTCTTCTTTGGCTAGTGCTGCTTTGACCACTTCTACCAGATTTCCTTGTGTTAATTCCGCTAATATTTCTTCTCCTTGTGCTAATGCTACTTCTGCTTCTTCTACTATTTCTGCTTTTGGTGGTACACTACTACTATTATATGATGTGGCCATTGCTGCTTGATGATGCAATATGATTAATGCTTCCCTAATTGTTACTCCTACTACCACCATTATCTCTCTCTCTATTGCTTTTGCTCTCTTCACTGCTCCATGGAATATTTTCTCTTCATGTGAGAATGGTTTTTTTGCTTTCCTCAATTGTGCCATTGCTGGCTCTACTTCTACTATTGCCCGTCTTTGTCCCAACATTAATGCCCGCAATATTATTGTTGCTTCCCTTAATGTTCCTTCTGCTTTCAGCACTTCGTTGCCCAACACTATATCCCTGTAGAAAATCATTATTGCCTGCCTAAATATTGGGTCTGCTTCCCTCAATCTTGCTTTTGCTATCTCCAATTCTGCCGCTATTCTTGATAGTTCCTTCAAAAATTGAATAAAATACAGGGCATTGTAGCCCAAGATTATATACTATCTCAGTTTCATTTTGTCATGTCCATTGTCTCATTATCAAATTTGGAAATAATAATTAATCAATAATCCTCAACAAGTGAAACTCACACCTCATCTGCTAATCAATAATCATTTAAAATTCCAAACCCTTGCTCCTTAATTAATAACGATAAATAAATAAATTAAAATTTCTAACACACTATCATTATATCATGTGAATTACTAATTTATCCTTAATTTAAATATTAATCTACCTCTAAATTAAATGTAATCAACACAACATAAGTAGTAGCACGAAACAAATTTAGTTGGATGGAGAGAGAATTTTTTGGTGAAACCGGTCCCCATGCTACATTGGACATAAAAACATAAAACCAATAGATGAAGAGAGTATTTTGATTTTAAAAAAAAATGCTATAGACATTTTTTAGTTACTAATAATTATCCCGCCATCCGAATCAAACCACTGTAAAGCTATTTAACCCAAAAAAATGACTCACTCCAATAATTTGATTTCATTTGTGACAAATAATCAGATAAAGTTTTGTAGTGGTTTATATGGCTAATTATCTCCAATTACGACTAGTCTATCTCCGCCCAACTGGTCGAATTTTTTATAGATAAAGATTGACTCACTACAAAAAGACTAGTAAAAGCGGGACGGATAGAGTGTTTTTTTGGGATAAGCTGACGGACAGAGTGTTAATTCTGAATTCCAATTTTTATGTAATATTTTTTTAGCGAAGTCATTGGCCAGAGAAATAAGTGATCCATCCGGGAATCGAATTCTCAATCATAAAATTGGAGGCAGAAGATTTAACTAGGACAAGTTCTCATCCTCATTTTTAATATAATATTTTTTTATTTATTAATTATATATACGAAATTATTATTATTATTATTATTATTATTATTATTATTATTATATAAGTAATCACAATCGGACATATACTACAAAAATACTACGATCAGCGACGCATAAGACGATGGAACAAGCCTTAAAAATAAAAAAAGTATTGCTAAAGTATTCATTTAGTTTCAAGAGATGAGAGTTTCATGTTGAACTCTTTGGCCTTTGCCACCAATCGGGCTACCCTAACACATACTCCATATGTCAGCAATCAGCACCGGCCCATGACTACCTTCAATACACTGTTGTCTAGCGATTACTCAATCTAAACCTTAGTAGTAGTTCAACCAATTCTATCCAAAGGGCCATTAGTAGTGGTTCAATCAAATTAAACTACACTTAGTGCAAATTTTTATGGCTATATTTTTATTCACAAATCAAAAGTCATTCACTTAACACTCATGGGGACAATAATTAACTAAGAATATATTCAGAATCAATGATTTGTCAACTGAAAGATCAACTTTTGATGTCACTACCAATTATGCAATCAAACATATATATGCAATCTCAATCATCAGTTGTGTGAATAACAAAAAGAAAAAAATATATATTATTACCTCTGATTCACGGATGACGAGAACATGGAGAGTATCATTTCCTTCATCTTGTTGTTCCTCTTGTATTTCCCTTGCTGATTTCTCTACAGAAATGCTACAGTTGCGAACTTCAATTATTTCAAGGGTAGGAATATATCCTATTTCAATTGGTATTTCTTCAAGATCATTGCATTCATAAATCATGAGGTGCTCAAGCTTTGGGTAATGCGTCTCATCAGCTATCCACTTCTGCAAATTTGAAAAACTTTCAAGTAGCAACAACCTCAATTCTTTAAATTCCCCTTCCGTTGCCTCCCACACCCCCATGGAGTCCTCTGATAAGTGACAATGTTTAACTTTGAACACTTGTAAATTGGGCAAACCACCAATCTCATTCAGAAATCCACCAGGAATGTTACAGCGCTCAAGGGCCAGCTTTTGAAGGGAGGGTGGGAATATGAGGTTGACACTCCACCTTGACAACCGAGAGCATTTCAGAACTTGGAGTTGGCATAGGCAACTCAAATCTATTGTACTCGAGTGAGAGGAAACTGAAGCAAAGTCGATTCCCAACTTCTTCAAGTTTGGAGTGGCTTTCAGAACCCTATCAAAACCATCACCAGCAGCCACAGTCGAAAGGGTTTGTAGTTCTTCATTGACAACATCAAAACTTTCTCCATCTTCAAGAACAAGAAGAGGATACTCAGGTCCCTTGAACTTGACATGTCTTAATTGGGGCATGCCAAGTATATCTTTTACGTCGCCAACAAAGGAGTCACGTTGCTTTAGGTGAAATATCAACGTTTGTGAATTGCAAAGACTGGATACGGAACTTGAATGTAATTTGGAAATGCAAATCGCAAGGTACCTCAAGTTGATTAGCCTTTCGATTTCTTTCGGCAACTCAAACTCTTTTACTTCCAACATATCGAGTACCTTCAGTAATCGTAATCCAAATGCATATTTACGAAGCCACGACAGTTCATCAGGAACACCAGTGTTACCAAACAATAGAAGAGAACACACACGAGCTGGTATGCCGGGAGATTCTATAATTTGTGTGAGTTGTTCATAAGATGCACCAACTCTCAGACGTAGTTGTAGCATGGCATCAGGATTTGAATCATTTATAGCATCAATACCACCATAAAGAAATTTTTCTTCCTTTGCTTTACTGATGCACAAATCCCTTACTAGATCATGCATAATGTAGCTTTTCACATTCCTTTTAGTTTCTTGTCGCCCAACTGACAATAAGTTCCTCTCAACAAGTTGATTCAAATACACTCTTCCTGCATCTTCAAAGCTCTTATCCGACATTGGTTTCAGAAAGCCCTCTGCCATCCATAACTTGATGAGCCTGGAGCCATGAATCTGACAATCTTCGGGAAAGGCACCCATGTAGAGGAAACATGGCTTTAGATGATTTGGCAGATAATTATAACTTAAAGATAAAATCTTTGGGATTTGCCCATCATTGATAGAACTGATATCCTTGGCTACTCGCTTCCATGCCTCTTCTGTTGGATCCAAGGATGACAGGACGCCACCGACCACATGAATAGCAAGAGGAAGTCCTTTGCAATGTGTTGCAATATCTTTCCCAATATCCTCCAACTGGATGCCACGACTTCCTTTTGAAGAGACCTTCCGACGAAGAAGTTCCCAACTTTGAGCCTCGTTCAACAACTTCATATAGTGATGTAAGTCTTTTGATCTAGCAACAGAGTTAGCCAAATCTTGCTCCCTGGTTGTAACCAAGATTCGACTTTTCTCGTCCTCATCAGGAAAGTATCGGCGTATGGAATCCCAAGCATCACAACTCCACATATCATCGAGTACAATTATATATCTTCGACCACACAAAATTTGATACAACTGCAAACCTGGATCATTATTGCCGTCTTGATTTCCAGTAATACACTTTAAGAGGCCAGACAAGATATCTCTCTCAGTATAGCTTTGAGATATCACAACCCAAGCACGGATGTCAAAATGACCAACAACAGATTGATCATCATACAAAGTTCGAGCAAGAGTGGTCTTACCAATTCCTCCCATGCCTACAATTGGGATGATATCAAGTTTGGATTTTTGAGAGAAGAGCTTCTCCTTCAACTGGATCACGTCATCGCTTATACCCACAATAATGTTCTTGGGGTTAAGATCTTCACTCGATGAGACCATATCTGAGGATACAGGACCGGTCCTCATGTCTCTTCCATCCATGATATTCACCAACTTGTCGAATATAGGTTCAAACTTCCGATCATCAATTTCTTGCAGCAAATCAGGTGGGGATATGGTGATTCTCTTATACTCTTTTGAGAGGAGTAGGTCTGCCAAATGGTATTCAATGACACTTTGAGCATGAAGAGCTGCGTCACTGATTCGCCTCTCGAGGCTCCCAACATCATGGCCGGCAAGTAATGAAGGGTTTTCAAAAAGTTCATTCAAGAAACTTGCCTTGGTCAAGAGGGATTCAATAAGTGGTTTTTTATCGGGATCAAGAACCCAATGGGGTCGGCGATATTGGTGAGGGTAAAGGATATGCTCGAGGATTTGAATGAGGGGTCGGAGATTGTAAGCCATGGAAGAAATCTCTCTTCGCTTACAGTCACAGAGGAAAGCAGAGAAGGGATTTCGATTTGGTCAATGGTGAGGGTAAACCGGGGGAGAAGGAATAGCTAGCTGACGCTGAATAGTTGCGCAGTACTGTAGCAGTCGATTCCGATATTCGATGCCTTTGTTAATCATTTAAAAGACGTGTGGGGTCCATTACACGCTTTCACCTTATCTTCCTCTTCCTTCATATCCATACTCGTTGAAACCAGAAGTGCTTCCCATCTTTTTCATGCGATTATTGTTCTACTTCTATTTTTTAATTTTAATATCTTTATTAATCTATATTAATTTAATTTTATTAAATTATGACACCTTGTAGGATTTAAATTTAAAACTTTTAGAATCTTTACTTATACCAAACTTGAATTTTTAATGATTTAAAAAGTGTATTGAACAGCGTGACAGATGAGTCCGTCAGAAAGAAAACGAGCAAGAAGAAGTAAGATAAAACATAATTAAGTGAAATCTTGTTGGATTCGTCTAATTGCATAATAAAATATCAAATTTCCATAATTTTTACTGGTATGCAATTCAAGTTATTAAGTATTGAAAATATGTATTGGATTACGAAAATGTAGGTCCGTGACATTTAAAAAGAAATGGATCTAGTATTTCCCTACTTGCACACCAGATACACTTACAGATCATGCACTTATTGTCCAAATAAAATAAAATAATACTTCATGATAATCAAATACTCTCTCCGTCCAGTTAAAAATGTCTTAAAATTTTTGGGCACAGTATTTTATGCGGAATTAGTATTTAATGTATAGGTAGATTCGTGTTAAAGTGAGAGTAAATTAAAATTTATGTGATGTGATTGTAATGAGTTTAAAATTTTAGTTAATTTATTTATGTGTAATGTGATAGTTGTGTGTTTGAAATTTTAATAAATTTATTTATTGCGTGATATGATGGGAGTGAGCTTGGGGTTAATTATTTTTTAAAAAGAAAATCACGGATAAAAAAAAATAAGACATAATTAATGGAACAGTAATTTAATTGAAATTTTTTAAAAAACGTATGAGATCGAAGGACTTCAACAATTTATGTGGCATATATTCTCACTACACCTTTCATAGCCTATAGGATATATAGACATATAGATTGTTATAAAAGGAAAAAAAAAATAAAAAAAAAATAGAAGGATTTCAAATTCGAGTTCCCTTCCATTCCATGTCCAAGAATCCAGCTGGCGTATTTTGTCGGTTATTGTATTAATAAGATTTGCAAATGGGGAACTTATTAGTAGTAATAAATACCTCCATATTTTGTCGGTTGTTGTATTAATGATGGGATTTGCAAAAATTTTAAAAAAAAAGAGAGAGATGGGCTGATATGTAAATGGGCCACAGTCCATATTCGAAAACAGCCAGGCCCAGTAATTGTTGTATTATTAAACTTTTTTTTTTAAAACAAACATTGACAAATATGTGTGAGAGTCCAAGCTACAGAAATTACAAAGGGATACAATGGAAAGATAGGAGGCCGAGTAGAAATCGAACCCCCAACCTATGATTAGAAGGCAGGGGAGATGGCCACTGGGGTTAAGTCTCATTCCTAATGTATTCTTCAATTGATACTTCCTCTATTTTTTAAAGATAGTTACAGACACACCCAACACGTAGTCCAATGTACATTTTAAACTATTAATAACTCAAATTTCGTACAAGAAAATATTCTAAAAGTTCGATATTTAAAAAGTACAAGACAAGACAAATCTAACAAGATCTCACTTGGCTATATTTTAACTTATATATTTATGATAAAATTTTAAGTTAAAATATATGATTGAACAGTAGCAATTTGTCAAACGTAACTAACATAAAAAAAACACGGAGGAAGTATTAAGTATGCTAAGCAATATAATATTCGATATTTGATGGGTATTCTATATATTTTCTCAAACATAGACTTGAAAGACAATCAAATTATTTGAATGCTCAACTTGATTTGAAATTTTTGAGCTAGAGTCAATTTTATTTTTATTTTTCGATTCGATTTCGCTTAGTTCTATACAATAACATGGGCGGATGCAATTGGATGTTAGATATATATGTTCTTTCAATAGAGTGGAGTAGTCGAGCTATTCGAGCTCGACTATTTTTTTATATACATTTTTTTTTTGTTCTCGAGCTTGAGTCGAGTACTCGAGCTTTGTATTTTTCCTTTTAATCTTTTTTGAAAAAAGAAAATGAGTCGAGTACTCGATACTTTCAACTCGAGTTCCCTACTCGAATTTTTCGAGTACGAATCGAGTTTTTTCCAAACCGAGTCCCGAGTTTTCTCCATCACAATTGCTGGATAAAAGCATATCTTTTTCATATGAATTAAAGTGCAAAATTGATGTCGGTAGTTGGTTATGTACTTCAGTCCTCTGGGAAGATTGCCAATCTTGCTAAAAAGCACAAGGATCGATGGGACAAAGGCCATAACCAGGGGCGGACGCATGTATTAGATACCGGGGGCACGGGACACCGCTTAAATTTGTGTTGTAAGGTAAAAAATATTTATGCGTAGTTTAGTGCACCCGCTTAAATTTTTGTAGGGACCCCAAAAGCTTGTGAAATATGATTTGCGAAATCGAATAGGTGATGATTTTTGATCAATAATGATTCTCTTATTTGTGCTAGCTATTGAGAAAGAAACTCTCCTCAATGTTATGAATGAAGCTGTTATTAGTCGATTTCAAAGTATGAAATACTGTAGAGAGTATTTGTAAGAGGTATGTTTCGATTGTTATATTTAATATATTTAAATTTAAATATTATATTTAATATATTTAAATTTAAATTTAAATTATTATTTTTGTGACCCCGCTTAAGTTTTTTTCTAGATCCGCCACTGGCCATAACAAGAGTGGAGCTAACAATCAAGAAGATTGTGTTGAGAATTTCTCAATTTTCTCTTCTAGGACATTGTTCTCTGAGAAGGATAAAGAAGAACTGACCACACTGCGGGACCAAGCAGAGGATCTAAGAAAAGAAATATCCAAAAAAGATGAACTTCTGAATACAATGGAAACTTTGAACAGTGAAATGTCTTCCATCCACAGACAATTTGATGAACTTAAAGTTGAGGCTGCTGAGAAAGAATCACTGATTAAGTCCATTCAACTCCAACTGTCTGATGCTAAGGTACTTAGAATCCCCGTGTCTTTCCAGGGGCTGACATTATCAGGTTTGCCTTAAATGATATGGTGGAATTTGCACACCTCACCAATTATTTGTTTTTTTTTTTTTTTTCATATATCACTCGGAGTGTACTTAATGCTTTTATACGGCATCCTTGATCTTGCACTCTCCTGTGGATTGTTACCTTTTCGAGGGAAGTTTGTGTTCATTGTTTATATAACTACAGTGTATATAGGCAAAGCTGTGCAGCGCATAATGCTTATATACCTACTTGATTCGAACTCATCACTATGCTTAAGTCTAAACTTAGCCATTTTTATTGTTGAGAAATATGCGAGCATTGAGAGGGGTTCAGATCTAGAGAACTAGAGAAGCCCACTAATTCTTAAGGTTTTGGATCCAAACATATGGTGTTAAACTTAATTTATAGTCATAAAATATTCATGTGAATACATCCATACTTGTTACAAAAATCAGTATAAATAGTCGCCCATCATACCGAACCTCACCCCCAAAACTCTAGTGAAAATAAAAAATACTCCATCTTTGTGGGAGTTAAACACACAACATTCCAATTCAAGTAACAAATAGGAGTATATCGCTTTAAAATCTACAACAGTGTAGCCCCATTACATATGAAGATCCTTTACACTCTTCAGCTTTGGGTAGATAAACTGGGCTGCCTATCCATTCAGCACCCAATCTGCAATCATTTCAAAACATGGCAATAAATATTCATTTCAACATCTAAAATACCTAGCTACCACTACAACACAAAGAAAGACTAATATCCAAATCCATATGCGTCCATAGCGTTTTCTTTTCCTTCTTTCTTTTTACTACAAGATGGAGACAAAACGACAAACAAGCACCCATTGTGGGAATGCCCACAATGTTATATTGTGGTTGTGAAATCTTAGTACGTGGTATAAGTCTATCAACTTACTTGGGGAAGGTAAACGAGTCTGTACTGCTGCTACTCTCCGACAGATTTGAGCCACAAGACTCGATGGATTGCCCCGTTTTGCTTTCAAAATGCAGGTTGGGATCTTTTACTGTTTTTTCATCTGGGGGCCGTGCAGTGCTCATTCCGTTTATGTTTGCCTTTCCTCCTCCATCCTGTGATATAACTTTGTGCGCAGTTAGTAATCTTATTAAGCCTCAAGTCTTTTGCTTAGTTTTGTCATGTACCATGTTTTTATTTGCATTTTTACCTTGTTTACGCTTGCAATGAGAGGTTCGTTTCCGTTCAGTAGAAGGCCATCCTTCCTGGGACTCACCATTACTCCTCTTCTTGAATCCCACATCAGCTCAATGCTTTCGCTGTATTGAAGCTGATCACAACATTTTTCATCAAAATAATTCAACCAAAGATAGATGATAATGACAGTAAAAGTGGTTTCTTGCAACAAAAATCTAATGACAAAACTTTAAAAAAAAAAAAACACAAGCAAGAAGTTACCTTTCTAGTGATAGGCCTTAAAGCAGCAGCAGCAGCAGTGCTTGAACGCCTTGAATCGTATACATGATGGAGTTTTGAAGGGCGTCCATCGCTGATCATGTCGATTTCGCCATTCTTTTTGAAGCAGAAAACTATGTAATCTTCCTCTGACAACCGGCGATCTCCCTTTCGGCTAATTTGATCAACATTATTGCTCTGCAGCGAAGAGTTACGTCGTCTTTGATCCCATTCCCCGGTTTCCTTCTTCACGTTACTCGACATTACTTTCTTATGCCCATTCTCACCCCTACAGTTGAACCCCATGTGTTTATCGTCAGGCACAATTGGCTGTGTGCTGATGCACAAGGTGTCCGATTCTTCCACTAACAACGGCCAAAAACAAAAACTAGTTAATTAGGGATTCAATTTGGGGGAAATTTAAAATCCCTCCCCGGAATTCAAATTGAGTCAATTAGGGCTTATCCGAATTAGGGTTTCTCTACTACGAAATTTGAAGAACAAAACTAAAACATTTGGGAACCGGTGAAATTAAACTTCATCAGCTAGGGTTTCTGACATAAAATCATACCTGAAATCACAAGCAAACATAAATACAAAGAGAATAATTAGAAATGATCATCAAAGAATTACCTAAAGGAATGTGGGTAGAGCAGAAACAGGAAGCCAAGTCCTTGACGCTGGATCGGGTCATTCTTCTATGAGCTGCAGAGGGATAACCCATAACAATAAAAACTTCAAGTGAAGCGATGACTTGGATGATTTACGGAATTATGCAGGGTAAATATTTTGCAGAGATGATGAAGATGATGATAAGGGGAATTGTAGTAAATTTTTAAAATGCAGAAAAAGAAGGATTAAATAGGTGAAGGCATTTATGGTAATAACTGAAAATTACAACGTTAATATTATGAGATGCGCAGTTCAACGGAAACATGAATGTTTACCGTAGCCCAAACCCACTTTACGTATATCAATGTTAGAATTTTGATACCTGTAAGTTGTAACCCAGTTGGATAGTAATAATAGTAATACAATTTAAATATATTTTTTTGGCTGGGCTATACAATTTAAATATATTGATATACTATAAATTTTTAAATTTTAAATATTACTGTATGTATATCAGTATATTATACCGTTAAATGTTTTAAAATTACTTGTTTTGAAGAAATTAACAATAAGAATAGAAGGTGAAATAGTAATCAATTTATAATCCAAACATATGGTCCTAGGAGAAATCGCCACTGGTTCCGGTTATAAAAAAAACTACTTCGTATAATAGTATTTACAATATTACGGTATATACACTATAACTTAAATTTATTTGTACTATAAGGAATCTAGTAATTAATAATATCCTAATTAATAATATCGTTATAGGGAATGAGACTTGACCCATCTCCCATGCATTCTAATCATAGGTTGGAGGTTCGATTCTCATCCGGCTCATACCCTTTATCCCCATTTATAATTTGCGTGGCTTGGGCTCGAACCCACTTTACGTATATTTTACCGTAGAATTTTAAATGTTATACCATTAAATGTTTTGAAGAAATTAACAATAAGAATAGAAGGTGAAAAAAGTAATGAATTAATCCAAACATATAGTGTTAGGAGAAATCGTGGCTGGTTCCGTTAAAAATTTATAGTAGTATTTTTAATATTAAGGTATATACACTATAATTTTAATATAAGGAATCTAATCAATAATATCGTTACTTCAATAGAGTTAGGGTGCAAATTTCCCTTTGAACTGTACATACAGTGGCGGATCTAGGATATCTGCTTCGGTAGGTCAGTTTTTTTTTTTTTTTTTTTTTTTTTGTGGTGAACCGCCTATACAAGTTAGGAAATTGATAGTGGGAGCCCATGTCACAGAAATTTAAAGGGACAAATGAGAGTGATAAAAATTAGGTGGAGACTCGAACTCTCAACCTGAATGTCATTGGAAGTGGGGGGGGGGGGGGGGGGGGGGGGGGGAGCTTGACCATTTGGTCAAGTCCTCGTCCCTGGTAGATCAGTTTTTTATAATTAATTTATAATTAGTATCAATATAATAATAATTTTTGTAAAAGTACTAAAATTGCTAAATTTAAAGTCACATATAATATGAAATATCTAGTACTTACATTAAAGTAACTAAAATTATTCATGATGGGTTCTCATATTTTTGGTATCGTTGTACAATAACATCAATACTAATATTCGTAAAGGAATCTCGTTCTATGAAAGTAACGAAAAAACAATCATTCAGTAACGTAATTGATCTCTCATGCTATTCCGCAATTTATTCTTGATCGTAGTCATTGTTGAAAAAGCTCGTTGTATTGTTACCATTGCCACGGGAAGAAGTAATACCAACTTCAAAAGCAAATAAACCTTTGAATGTGTTTCATGCTTCTTTGTCTTAACAAGTTTTATGAAAAACTCATATTGAAATTCTTCACATCTCAAAATTTCTTATAAGTTCGAATGCCAACAATGAAATTCTCCAACGAATAATTAAAAACCACTAATTTCATTTCTGAAAATTCTTCAGGATAGAACTTCGCAAGTCTTCTCAATTTCTTGTTATCAAAAGAAGAAAATCGAATATAGAATTCAAAGCAAGACATATAAATAAGTAATTGGACCAACTAATATATAATTTTTTTTTTTTTTTTAAAAAAGGGTGGGGAATGGTGGGTCAATTGACCCACCTTGCACAATAGTGCATCCACCCATGTGTACATATAGTGATGATGTCTCCAATACTCTCCATCTTCTATTGTGATGGGTATCATATAAAGCCAAAAATATTAAAATATACAAGCATTAATAAATCAGTGAATGATGATTTCCAAAATATGTATGCCAAACTAACTAACATGAAGAACAAAATACCGTTTTTAAGCCTAACGACGCTAGCTTTAATAAAAATAAATTGCAATTAGCGACATTTTAAGCAACTCCTTAGACATTATAATGCGTCTCTAATAATTGCATTGATTTGTTTATGAAGTTTTAATCGGTTAAATAAGGCCTTTAATAATTGCATCGAGTTGTTTATGAGGTTTTTAATCATTTAAATAAGATTTTGAATTCAAACTCGTACATATAATTGCTTTCGAAGATGTCCTTATAAATCGATATGTTTGAATCTCAAAGAAATTAAAGCTTAATAAATCTCATTTGGTTCATTAAAAAAATCTATACCTAATAGACACCATTATATTACAGTAGAGTTTCCGTACAGAAACCCCAACCACTACAGGTGGTGTGGTGATGTCCAGAAGTCGTTTTTGTGATGTACGGAAGTCGTTTTGTGATGTGTTGCAGTTCAGCCCATATCTTGTAGTACAAACTCATCCTACTAACAACCATCCCAAAAAAAATCTCATAGTTCACATACTTAGAAAACATCACAAAAAAACCTATATTCTCATGCCTGGAAATGCAAGCAACTGCACAATTACCAACCCCATGATATTATTTCCCAAGTAATCGGAAAAACCATTTCATAAACTACTAGGCTAGCTGCCCTAATTGGATAGCTACAACTGACGAGATCGTGTTTGATGACTCACTTTCCACCACTTTTGATGTTAAGAGCTTATAAATATAATTTGATAGCTAATCCTTTTCTCTTGAGATTAATCAATTTTTATTTTATTTGTAAAGTTCGAATTCAATGCATGAAGAATGTATTACTCTATCTATTCCCAATAATCTTATTTACTACTCCCTCCGTTATGTTTGTTTTTTTTTACGTTGTTTATTATTCAACTTTGACTCAATATTATTATAATAAGTATATATTTGAAAAAAATAGTCGAATTCGGTGTTGTTAAATTCGTCTAATTGTATAGTTTTATAATATATATTTACATAATTTTTAGATCTATATATTTTGAGATATTAATGATTTTAAAAGTGAATGAGATTATGCGCATAAATCAAACAAGACATTTTAAATAGGAAGGAGAGAGTATTTTTTTGACGTCACATCATAAATATAGAAATGAGTTTCAGAATTCTATCATATACTTCCTCCATTTTCTGTTATTTGCTACGGACCCACTGTGCACGCAGTCCAATGCACATTTTATTAAATCATTAATAACTCAAGTTCGGTCCAAGTAAAAATTCTAAAAATTCGATATTTATAAACTACACGACGAAACGAATTTAACAAGATCCCACTTGTCTATATTTTAACTTGTATAACTATGATAAAACTTTAAATTAAAGTATGTTATGTGTGTAAATATTGTCAAAAACACATATGGGGCTGTTATTTACAAACAGAGGAAGTACTCACAAATTAATTTTATTTATCTTTTTTGTTGGGGGGAAATGGAGGACCGAGACCAGTATATCAAATCAATTTTATTTTAATTCCATTCCCAACGGTAATTATAAATGGCACGAATGGAATATATATTTAAGGGCCAATCGCATTATTACATTGGTGGTTATACTCCCTCTTTTCTTTAAAGAAGAAAAAAAATCTTGCTAGGACTCACCTAGCATGCAGTCGAATGAATATTTTAAACCATTAATAATCAAATTCCATACAAGTAAAAATTCTAAAAGTTTCATATTTAAAAACTAAAAGATAAAACGAATCTAACAAGATTCTACTTGACTATATTTTAACTTGTATAACTATGATAAAACTTTAAGTAAAAATGTTAATTTGAACAATATCAAAATTCAAAACATTTCATGTGGCAAGAAAAAAAAATATTACTCCGTATCTTCTTTACAATTACCGCATGAATGGTATGGGGCAAGGTGTGGGCTTGATTACAACCGTACACGCAAAAAAAAAAAAAAAAAAATCATCTTATTCACAATCGGACTCCATCCTCGTCATTTAAACGAACAAATAACACAGAATACTTATAGTATATTTTTCCCTCCAATAAACAACTAAAGAATCTTTGCGAGGCCATTTTTCGTCCCCCCGAAATCCAATTCTTCCTGCGAGCGCTGCGGCGGCGGTCATGGGTTGGGCCATAGCATTGCACGGTGGCGGCGGAGACATCCCGCGCTCCATGCCTCCGGAACGCCTCGAGCCTCGGGTAGCCGCTCTTCACCACTGTCTCCAGATCGGTGTCGAAGCTCTTAAAGCCGGTCGATCTCCGTTGGACGTTGTTGAACTTGTCGTACGTCCCGTATTAATTTCAATATTCTTTTTTTTCTCGAATTTATTCTGCAGTTCATATAATTACTGTTCTCCTGTTGCACTTTACTTATCCCCTCGTTATCTTCTGATTTTATGCTGCTAGATAGGGAAGGAACGAAATTATTTACTTTAAATTTTTTATTTTATGTGTTTTCCAAATTCAAATTATGTCTCGCACATGGAGAGTATGTTTGATATGTGATGCAGTTTCTGATTTATTTTTGGCAAAGATTGCTCTTTATGTTGCTTTACACAGAGCTGTACGGATGGGCCGGATGGCGAAATGGCTTTATGATTTTGGGGGCCTGATGAGTATTTTGGTTTACAGTAGTGGGAAAAAAGTATATTTTGTTTATATGAGTGGGGGCAATTGTGCTAGATGCACATTACTAAAAGAGATGATTCAACTGCTAAGTGCTGAACTAATCATTCATGGAATTTGGTGTTTGTTGTTGTTAGGGATTACAGCTTTGTTGTAATTTTTCTTTGATGAATTTGAAACTTAAATGCCTATTGATATGGGAAGATTAATGAAGACAATGGTTCTTTTCAGTAACAGTGCTCCTTTTATCTAATTTAATTTAATTTTAAATTATACAGGTTTGTGAACTCGAAAACAATCCTAATTTTAATGCTGGCAAAGGCTCTGTCTTGACAACCAAAGGTACTGTTGAGATGGAAGCCTGTATTATGGATGGAAATACAAAGAGCTGTGGAGCTGTTTCTGGTGTTAGCACTGTTAAAAATGCCGTGTCTCTTGCAAGGCTAGTTATGGAGAAAACTCCTCATATTTATCTTGGGTTTGATGGAGCAGAGGCGTTTGCCAGGGAACAAGTTAGATACCATTCTTCAAAATTCATCTTTTATTATTTCTATTTTCTACATTGAAGGTTCAGTGCATATTTGTGTTTGGATATGCTTCTAAATGTTTGTGAATAGTATCAGTTATTTTCCCGCTCATGGGGTTTCATTTGTTGCAATTTATTCTCCGAGTGCCTTTACAGTACATATTTTCTGTGGTTGAACTGGTGCTCCATTTGACTTACTGGTTTGTGTTAAGATGGAATCTCACTCATTTATTGAAAATAGATAGTGTAAATGCTTTGATGGAGTTTCTACATTTTGCGATGGACTCTATATCACTGTGACAAATTTGGCAGATCATTGTTATTTCAATTTATAATCAAAACTTTGATTCCCGGTGGCTGAGAGCCTGAGAGTATATATGAGTCTCGTGTGATTTGTGTGTTCTCTTGGGCCTAGAATATGTATGTTGGACACCTTTTCATTTGTTTTGATGTCCAGATTTTTTATGATGCCAGGATTTTTGTGTTTACAACATGCATATGTGCACACGTGGTTTGTATGTGACATATTGTGTGCAGGACATCACCAACCTATATTACAAAATCTTGCTTTCAGTTGAAATTATTTGTATTTTTTACTTGCTGTTTATAGGTGTTTTTGGTTCATATGCATGAAATATTGTCTCCTGAATTACTCTTGCTTTGAAGTTAATTTTCTCTTTTTCATGACTCGTGACAGCACCCTGCCTTACCCTTTTGTTCCATGAGTGGTTTCTAATGCTTGTCTATTGACTGAATGAATAAACCCTTCTCTGATGTATGATTGTGTATAAAAGTAACAACATCCCTAAGCATGTATTTCAACTGTTCACTTCCCACCTCATGGTTTACTAGCTTATTGCCCAACCTCGTGATTTCTCTTTTTTGTGGTAGTCCTATTGCTTCTTGATGTTCTGCTCGCTGTTCTCTCTCTTTCTCTCTCTTTATTATTTTTATTATTATTTAATGCAGGGTCTTGAGATTGTAGATTCAAGCCATTTTATAACTCCAGAAAATCTTGAGAGACTAAAACAAGCAAAGGAAGCTAACAGAGTTCAGGTACATCCCTTTCTAAAAATTCCTTGTCTAGAGTTCAGGTATAAACC
Organism: Hygrophila difformis; assembly: GCA_030278955.1. Lineage (NCBI taxonomy): Eukaryota > Viridiplantae > Streptophyta > Magnoliopsida > Lamiales > Acanthaceae > Hygrophila > Hygrophila difformis. Next base: position 4,936,877 of record JAOANR010000015.1, read on the forward strand.
AAGCTTTCAGGTTTCTGGTTGAAGTGAAATTTAAAAAGCCTTGATATAAAAGATAGATGTGTATGTTTCTGGTTATAGTAGTTCATGAACATTCAGCACACTTACTTGTGTGATGTCCGGTATCAAATTTTACTCTATTGTTAAGATGTAAGCAAAATGCTTTTATGAAATTTTTGTTCTTCCAATCCCATCATTTTGCTGTAGATTGATTTTACGCAACCAGCTTATAAAAAAGTGGAAGATGTACAATCCCTTCCCGAAGGCGATCAAATTGGCACAGTTGGATGCGTGGCTGTTGATGGCAAGGGAAACTTAGCTGCTGCCACATCCACAGGCGGGTTAGTCAACAAGATGGTTGGAAGAATTGGTGATACTCCCATAATTGGGGCAGGAACGTACGCCAATAAACTATGTGCTGTCTCTGCCACTGGCAAGGGTGAAGCTATAATCCGCGCTACTGTGGGAAAAGAAGTGGCTGCTCTTATGGAGTACAAAGGGCTCTCCCTGAAGGAAGCAGCGAAGTACGTGGTGGAGGAATGCGCGCCCAAGTTCACCACAGGTTTGATAGCTGTGTCTGCATCTGGAGAAGTTACAATGCCGTTTAACACGGCTGGTATGTTCAGAGCCTGTGCTACTGAGGATGGGTATACTGAAGTTGGAATTTGGGATGACCATAACTCGTAGCTTATTCTGCTCATTTTCAGTTTGAGAATTAAAGGTGTTTTATTTATTGGCATTGGAGATAAACTTCAGTTTCATTTGTAGCTTCCAGACTGTTATGGTTCAGACCCTCGAATAATGATTGTATTTGTCTTTGAAATTAGGAGTAACTTTTTAAGTTTTCACTGCATTCATTGTATATGTTCATAATATAACGGTACTTACCTATTACACAAATAGCTCCAATAAATGCATTCTCAAAGTACTGAACAGTAGACAATTTCCAGAAGCCAGAAACAATTTCATTTGCCAAAAATGAAATCCCAATACAGTTCTTTATGTGATGCTCAATTCTTGCTATTGTATACCAAACCAAAAATACAAAATAAGTATTTCCCTTCCCAAACGCACTTCTGAATGAGTGAGAACTAAAAATATCCTCAATGATCCCAAAATTTTTTCTATTCTAACATCTACACTAATGCAAACATATTTCCAAGAAATTATAGGGAAAAAAAGGATAAAAAGGAGATCGAATACGTTTATCCTCAGTGTAGAAAGTGCGTCGGGAGGTCTGCAGATCAACTTGTGGCACAGTACTGAAGGTAACGGTGAGTCTGATTGAGATATTGCTCCCAAAGAGGCCTATACCTGCTGATGCTCAGCTTCAGCCACGGCTTCATGTGTCCGTTGAAGTGGATCACTGCTGCGGTCTCAATCAGCCGGTTATCGATGTTCAGGTCATAGCCCAATCCCAAAACGTGCCATCTGCGATCAAGTGGCTCAGTCAATCCGTAGAATGCTAGAAGTCCGGGAGGAAGAGTGCCGAGATTCCAGAGCGACTTGACTGTGTTTTGTTCCTGCCAGTAATGGTACCTTGCAGTCACATTCGCCTTTCTCCAAGCAATAAGGTCGAAGACGTTCATCCCAAAGGCCCATCCGCAGGCCTGAGGATCAAATTTCGTGCTGATGATTGGGTTTGAGAAGTTCAGGTACTTGTAGTACCGGTGGAAGGCTTCTAGGCAAGTTTCAACCGCCCCATTGACATTCCCGTGTAGATCCAGGGAGAAGAGAGGCGTTAGATCCTTCTGGACAACGACATCATCATCGAGGAAAACAACCTTCTCCAGCTGAGGGTAAATCTCCGGGATGTAGAATCGAAGGTGATTCAACAAAGACGCCCACTTTGGATTACGGAATTTTGGCTCGACATTAACATCTCGTGAACCATCAGGATCGGTTAGTAGTCTCACCACTGGAGAATAAGAAGCGTTCAGCCAAGTGAAGTCTTCGATGTTTTGAACTTCTATCGTAGCACTCTGGAAGTCGTTGCTGAGAAACCAAGCCTGCATTACCCCATACTTTACGCCACTTGTCACAATGTGGAACACGAGCTGCTTCGGATGTTCAGCATTACAAACGGTAGAGTTTATCACAACTGAGACAGCCAGAACATTATCCGAAAATATGCAGAAATGGTTTAGATTATTGTCAACCAGTCGGGGAGAGTTCCTCGTATCTTCTGCTAGCCCGGGTAATGACTTGTTTCGAAGCCAATCCATTGTGAGTTTAATGTCTATGCACTCAAGGTTCTTGGGTACAGACTCCATAGCCAATTGCCCAAATACGGTGCTCTGAACTGTTGCTGCATTTCTTCGCTCTTCTAGAGATTCGATGAAGGTTTTCATAGTCATCATTGTGGTAGCGATATCATAGTGAGCATCGCGTGCCTTGAAAATGAGAGTTGATAAGCTTCTAATGATGGGCTCAGCTTCTTCTAGAGTTATCGGTTCACCCCTCATGGCAGCCTTCGAGAGCAGGAGTTGGCAACTTCTTATTCTTGCACTAAGCTGCCACGCGAGATGGAGATTGTTGTGTTCTTTCGCAATAAAAACATATGCTTTCGCAAGATTCACTTGCTCGGCCAACTGTCTGGCGTATGATGTAGCGCTCAACATTTCCTTTGTTAAATTACGTTTCTCATGAGTAACCTGGTCGATTCTGGGATTCCTTTCCTGGAAAATACAGAATACTTCAGAAAATGAACAGACCATACCATACCCTACAATTGCTGTAATAAAGTCATCATAAATACAAAGATAGCAGAAAACATGAGACACAGACAATGTACCTTCTCTCCTACAAAGCACAAACGTTAAATCAATAAATAGTGTGAGCACTAGCTCTATCCCTCAAGGTTCATCCCTAATCGATTATTATTTCATTTGCCACTTGCAAAATTTTGGTAGCCTATGTTCACTATAGCTATACTTTGTATAATAAGTTTGCCTCCTCGGTATAAAATTTTGCTTTCGTCCTCATCTCAAATCAACTGCTAACCGGATCTAATTATAAATATCATATTCATTCTTGACAGATTACAACACCCCATAAAACGAGTCATGGTTGCTCTGTTACTGATAGAAATATCATATGCGCTCACATAACGCAGATTGTGGCAGCCATGCTGGATTACCAGGAATGGGATTATGAATGCCTTTTCTAATGGCTTGCTCATGACTTTAATCATTGTATTTTCATGACGCATACATCAAATGCCTGACTGCCTATTGCCAGCATCTGTAACAGGTTGAATCCTTCATAGCACATTTGGAGTATCAACCCAAAGATGAAACTCTCATATGTTCAACAAAGATCTTTACCACAAGAAATAGCAACATTATTATGTCATGTGGTCAAGTAAGGACATAAACAAGAATGGACCACTAAAAGGTAAAAGTTTTTCCATAGATGCTGACCTGCCTAATAAATTCAAAGCAAATACCTGTTGATAATTATCAAGAGCTTATTCTTGTACAAGATTACATTTGAGCATATAGGCTATGATCTCCAACAAGGGCTCTGGGCTATAAATCCTTTCACCTAAGCCAAATTCTATCGAAAACATTCTCTAAACGCTTTATCTGGAAGTTTGTTCAATATGAGAAAGGAGAAGGGACAAATTCAGTTTCCTTCCAGTTTTGGATGAAAGATCATTTCAGATTATTTCAATTTTTATTTTCCAGCCTAAAACCTTCCACCAAAACAAGCCCAAATAAATTCTCTCCTAGGACACAATGTAACAACACTAAAACCTTCCTACCTAAGCATCACAAACAATCAAAGGCAGCAATTCAGCATATCACCTTAGGCGTCGAATGAAAGTAAATCCGAATCCAAAAACTACACAAACCAAGCACCTAAACCCAAATAGTGACTATTCATTTGATCCTCATCATACAATCTATACACAACTCAACATTCTAAAGTCATCGTACCAATGCAAAATCATCGATTCAACTCACATGTCAATTCAATTGCATCCAATGAGCAAAAGCCAAAACATAAACACAAAGAAGCACGAAGATAAACATATAACAATATTGAAATTATTGGAACAAATGCTTCAAGTGATTTTACCAAGACAGGCTGGTCCATATGATCCTCCCCATTATGGTTATGCTGCACACCAAACAATACACAGCCTACAATAAAGAACAACGCCAGGAGCGCCCAGATCCACCACGACAACTTCCGTCGAACCGGGCGCCGATAGTCGGACGCCCGTCGCCGCATCTTTCCCCGGACTCTTCCACAACTTTATTCTCTTTCACTCACAAATCAATAGCAATAACGAAACACCGCCGTCAATTAGATCTAATCGAAACAGTCACTCCCCACCAAATCATAAAAAGGTAAAAAGTAAAACCTTGAAGAACCACTGAATCAAATCCATTGCATAAAACTTGATTCTTTCACCCAATAAAGCCCTCTCCAATTGAAGACGCACGGTGCGGAGAATGAAGTCAAGGGGCGATTGGCGATACGGGAAGGTGGGAAATTGAGGTGAAATTTGAAATCTTTGAAGGGGAGAGAAGGGTGTGGGAAGCAGAGTGAGAGATGTGTGTCAGCAGAATGGAAAACCGAGGTGAGATTTGTGGATTCGTTCACTCCGAGGAGAGGAAAATTGGACAAATGGAGTACTAAAAGAGGGGAAAACCTGCACATGATCAAGAGCATGTGCTTCAGACCTCAGTGGCTACTTTCCATTTGTATTTTGGGAAATTTTGCAAATAATTCCTACTGGAATCTTGGGTTCAGAATTTTTTGTAGCACGACTTTTATAATTCCTCCATGCGGTTCACCCAAAAACCATTGCAAATTATGCGTTGAGCAAAAAAAACATTGCAAATTATGCTAATGTTCATTGGATTGTTTTAAATTTAATTTTTATCATAGTTAATTTAAAATATAGTCAAGCGTGATCTTGTTATTCGTCTAGTTTTTTAAAATCAAACTTTTAGAATTTTTACTTATATCGAACTTGAGTTATTACTAGTTTAAAATGTGCATTGGACTGCATTTGCATTGGACTGCATGCGCATTGCAAATTATGCGTTGAGCAAAAAAACATTGCAAATTACGCTAATGTTCATTGGATTGTTTTAAATTTAATTTTTATCATAGTTAAGTTAAAATATAGTCAAGTGAGATCTTGTTATTGGTCTAGTTTTTAAATATCAAACTTTTAGAATTTTTACTTATACCGAACTTGAGTTATTACTAGTTTAAAATGTGCATTGAACTGCATTTGCTTTGTGTCCGTAATAAATAAATAAAAACAGATGAAGTACTTCATACTATCTTATTTAATAACTACATCATTCAATAAATATTTTTAACAAGTAATAATTTATACTCCACGTATAAGTAAAAATTATAAATAAATTAATATTCTTTAAACTAAGTGGTTAGATAAATCTAACAAGATCTCATTTTACTATATATATATTTTCCGGATATGGTATGGTGCGGACATGCGGATGGTGCAGACGTGCGGACAACGTCGCTGAGAAGTATGATATCAAGTCGCTGAATTGTATTGGACTTGTCGCTGAATTACATAAGGTCATGTCGCTGAAATGTGTATGCTCCGTCGCTGAGATGCGTTTAAAATTGCAATGAACTTCAAATGCTCTAACTTCAAAACGTCGCTAAGATGGATATAATAATGTCGCTGAATTGCATAGGCCGCGTCGATGAATTGCATTGGCTCAGTCGCTGAATTGTGTATGTCATGTCGCTGAATTGTATATCCTATGTAAAATTAAGAAACTACCTCTACAAATGATCACAACCGTTGGATGATAACATTGATCAACGGCTGCGGACGGACGTCCGCACGGAATTTCATCGCACCCTAACCATAAAATTATTCAATAAATAAATGTTACAATGTAAATAGAGCAATTAAATGAGAACGGATGAAGTATATACATGGTGACAATGATTACTTACAATACTGAATACTCTGTGTATCATTTTAAACTATGATGTGTAATTATATTTCAATAACTAATACTTCCGTTTTTTTTAAGTAACATTTCTCATTTACACGTATGTCAATACATATTTTAAACTATTAATAACTCAAATTCGGTATAAGTAAAAATTCTAAAATTTGATATCTAAAAACTATAAGATGAGACGAATCCAACAAGATCTCACTTTACCATATTTTTTCTTGTATAACTATGACAAAAATAGAAGTAAAAATGCTACAATGAATAATAAAAAAAAGTCAAAACGGTTACACTTAAAAGAAACAGAGGGAGTATATGATTGATATCCTAAAATATATATTTTTAATGATATTAATGGTAAATAAAGATGTGAGTGAAAGAAATATCCTATTATATTTCTACTATAAAAAATTTTAATCTTTAAAGAGATTGGTTACGGTGCAATCAAGAAGATCCATAGCACATCAAGGCACCAATCTCAATCGTTCATTTAGATCCAACGGTTCGAAATAGAAGGATAAAATTGTCCAAAAAATATATAACGGTCAAGTTGCTGAAATACACGAAGGTTGTTATTGGTGAAAAATATTGTGGCATGTCGCTGAAATACACATAGTCTGTCGCTGAAATACACACATCACGTCGCTGAAATACATACAACTCGTCGCTGAAATATGTTAAACCAAAGAATTGAAGTTTCAACTTTTATGAAGTCACTGAAATGAATATTATCAAGTCGCTGGAAAATACTATAGCATGATGCTGAAATATACTATATTGCGTCTCTGAAATATACTATAATTCGTTGCTGGAATATACAAAAGCCGCGCTGAAGACATTATGTCCGTCACTGAAATATTAACAAATTGCTGAAATGTATACATATTGTCGCTGAAATGTACTAACTATATTTTGGAGTAATATGACAAAATTAAAATTTTACCCTTAGGTTAATCTGAACCGTCGATTTACAAAGTGAATCAACGGTGGTGAAAGGCCGCAGTACATCAAGACAAATGTCTTGATTGCACCCTAACTTCTCCCATCTTTAAACTATAAAAATTCGAGCAATATGAAATCGAGTATTTTTTTCTTTTTTGTGAATTACTGGTATCCCCATGCCTTTGTGTATGCAAAATTCTGCTTTGGGAGAGGCAACCCTTTAATGCCCATCAGATATTCGTGGAATTAGTATTGAGTCCAATGTGGGGATAGTTAGTATTTAATATAAGGGTAGATTAGTGTTTAAAGTGGGGGCAAATTAGGAATTTATGTGATGTGATTGTAATGCATTTGAATTTTTAATTGATTTATTTATATGTGATATGATAGTTGTGTATTTGAAATTTTAATATTTATTTATTGATATGATATGATGAGAGTGAGTTTGTATTTAATTATTTCCTAAAAAAAGGAAATGAAACAATTGAAGTGGGACGTACCAAAAATGAAAGTGGGACGGAATTAGTGGGACGGTGGGAGTATATGAAAAGCAATCCAGTTCCTGTACTGATAATTAATTCGCCTTGTATATGCTAAATGATGTCCACGCTATGAAAAATGATGTTAGCTCCATGAAAAGTGATGCTTATTTTATAATATTCATCATTTTTTCATGCGCACACATCATTTCACACAGTCATCATTTTTCATTGCTCTGACATTATTTTTCTATGCGTATCCATCATTCCAATTTTGCCAATATGTGCTATTGATATCACACAAGCCACACCTATGAAAAGTTTATAAATAGCGTGTCTGAATAGGACCGTAATTAGATTTTCCAAATAATTGAGGAGCAGTTAATCCAATTGTATATTAACTAAGACCCTCTATATATAACAACCAAATGATGCGAGGGATTTGAGAAATGTAGTGAGAAGTTTTGTGGAAAATATATATAATTATAATAATATAACATGGCAAATACTATGTATGAAATTTTTATTATACAATTATCCTCTATTTTTGAAATATGGTGGGAAATTTATGCAAGTTTTCTACAATAATTCTCTATTCAAGTAATATATTGGGAAATCTATATGCTTACAATAATTAACACAAAATTAATGTGATGTAAACTATTGCGTTTTATACTTTTTAAATGGCCTATAAATAGATAGGTCTGCACCTCGTTTCCATTACAAATTTACAATGGACAAGATTGTAAAGTCCCTCTACTTGATGGTTCTCTTGTTTGCTCTCGCTTCGGGTAATATATACACCAACTCTCTCATTTTTGCATTTCATAATTTTTAATTATTAAAATTACTATAAAATACTCTAATTATTAATCACCGAGACTTGACGCAAGTGGTCATGTTCCCTGCTTTCCAACCATAGGTTGGGGGTTCGATTCTCATCCGGCCCCCTATCCCTCCCCTTTATCCCATTTGTAATTTGTGTGGCTTGGACTTCCACACACCTCCTTTATTATTCCATTTGTAATTTGTGTGGCTTGGACTTCCATACACCTTTGCCGGCACGTAGGTGTCAATATTTACCAAAAAAATAAATTAGTCTAACACCAAGATGTCATGACATTAAAAATAGGCAAGTATACATTCCTATTTTGTTGGGAACGTATTAAGAACACCAAGGTTTGCCTTTGAACATATTGCCAAATCACGTATGAACAACTTACCCTACAATTGGCCTCGATTATTCATCATTATCGTAATAAACTTTGTCGCGCATCCGATCTTCTGTTTAGATCGTAAATTTAACCAACTTATAAAAGGATTGCATGTGAAAAAGTTTTCATAATTTATTATATGGAAAATAATTTCTGTAATCAAGAACTTTAAAATTGTTCTTGGTTCATTAGTCATTCCCCATCAAAATTAATCATCTACTATAGTCTATACGCGGATATGAATCAACGTGTTTCTAACTTACAAGAATGAGTGAATTAAACAGGCGACCAGGAAATAGAGGCCGTGTCAAGCTGCACCGAGTTCTTTCAGTTGATGTGCACCGAGATCGGGACAGAGTGTCTGGCCGCTTGCCAGTCAAGACATCCCCAGAAGACATCGTATGTAACTAGCTGCAAGAAAGGTGTTTGTAGATGCATTTATAGTCCTCCCTGCTGATCCTTCACATTTGTGGCCTTTCTGCTAAATGTGATTGATGAGGCCGCTTAAAATAATTGTCGTACAATAACAGTGACCTCTCTGATTCTTTCCAATTATAATACTGAATTTTAATATCAAACATGTACTCCTTCCGTCCCACGAATTGTGGCTCGTAGTCCCCTTTGGGCTGTTCCATGAATTGTGGCCACTTTCCATTTTTAGATAAATTTAATTAATATAAATATGATTAGAATCTTAATGGTTTCTAAATCCCATTAAAAATAATCAATTTTACTATTCTGCACAATTCCCAATACACTTTTATTTTCTACACAAGCCCCTTGCATTTCTTTAATTCTTCATATTTTAAAATTGGTACAAATAAAAAATTATATAAAATATATATTCTAAATAATCTAGACGTCTAGACGATTCTAACAAGACCACACTTGAATATTTTTCTCTAATTAAATCATTACAATAATATATTGTCAAAGTTAAACAATAAAGAAAGTCAAAGTTCATTAAAATTTTAAACACAAATACACACATCACTTTAACCACTAAACCTCACCACACCCTACCACTAAATTACCGTGCCAAAAAGAAACGAGCCACAATTCGCGGGACGGAGGGAGTACAATATTTTTCGAGTTTTTTTTGTGATGTATGTTGAATATTTTTGATTTATTATCGCCTAAACCCTAAACCGCTGATTGTTGATCACAGAGTATAAATGTCTGCCGCTATGTTGTTGGTGTTGTTGGGCAAATACGGAGGATTTCCATACGTATACTATTACGATTACTTAAGCGAATAATTAAAATAATACATAAAAAAAAAAATCTCACTAATATATGGACAACAAAGTAAATTGCAAAAATAGGATATGTGTTGTGCTCATTGTTAGATTTCTTAAACGAGTCGAGTGTGCCCTAGTTTCACATATTCTAGCACGCTCGATAATTGAACGAGCCTTAAATCGAACGGAGATTATTAATTATAAATAAGCCTAAACGAACCAAGCTCGAACTTTTAAATATTTGTTTTTCTAATTTTATTTATAAAATTTGCCTAGACTCGTGAGTTTTATGAGTATAAACTAAGCTCGTGCTTGACTCGATTACGTAAATGAATGAGCCAAACTCGAGCATGCTTGTTTGTTTTAACAACTCTAACTCACTATGAACAAAATTGAATATTATCACTACAGAAATTTTACATTTTCCGAATTCATTATATTATACACTCTGGTTTAATTTGTCACGATAGATGTACATTTTCAAATCAATTCTATTTTAAAATAAAGTACTTATTCATTGAGGATAGGCTTGCAGTTTTATGTAATCCCTCCATGTCACATCCTGAGAACTAGTACATTATAAATAATTACGGGCAAGTAAAATAGTACTCCCCTGTCCCATTAATTTTGTCTCACTTTTCTTTTTGGTCCGTCTCATTACAATTGTTACATTTCCTTTTTAGAAAATAATTAAATACTCCAGTAATCACCAAACATACTCCCATCACATCACATAAATAAATAAATATAAAAAAATTTCAGTCCACTCTCATTAATAAATTCTACCTACAAACATCATATCATACATAAATAAATCAATAAAAAATCAAACTCTATATAATCACATCACATAAATTCCTAATTTACCCTTACTTTAAACACTAATATACCCTTAAATTAAATATAACCATACTCACATAAAAAATCATGTCCGAATGAGACATAACAAATGGGATGAAATAAACTAGTACTTCTTTAAACTTACTAGCTTCTTTACAAATTTGCTACTAAGTACCCAACTTCTATCTTTTCTTCCCAAAGCACTTTGTTAAAATTATTGATCACAATATACCTTTTAATTATACATATACATAATTGTAGCTTATTAATCAAGTTAACAAATACTTATGAGATCTCACCACCATTTCCTAGTCTTTATAGGCTGTTCAACAAAAAAAATCAAGTTAACAAATACCCCAAATGCAGTTGGCCTGAGTAGTATGAGGATTTGACAGCTTGAACAAATGTTTCAGATTTGAGTCTTTAAATATACAGAATTCTTTTTTTGGGAGAGACAACCCTTCAATACCCGCTAGTCCCTCGAGGGATTAATTAATTTTGGATCTAATGCGGTCAGGGATACCTGGTATACACCAAAATATTAAGTTAATTGACAAATACTTAAAATATTACTAACCAAAACTGTAATAAATTCTACCAACAGCAGTTGGCTTGAGTGGATGTGGGATCTAGTCGCTTAAACAAGGTCTCGGGTTCGAGCCTTGTGTATGCAAAAAACTGCTTTGGGAGAGGCGCCCTTAATTGCCCTTGCAGATCCTCGAGGGATTAGTTTTGGGCCCAATGTGGCATGGGGATACCCTGGTATTCACCTAAAAAAAAAACTGTAATAAATTCTTTAAACAGTTCATGGGCTAGCTTATAAACATTAAAAAAGAAAGTTGGATTTTTCTGGGAAATTTTCCATTTGCAAATCATTGAAATTTCCTCACAAAATACACTAATTTCACTATAAAAACTTTGTAGGAAGTCGACGGAGAAAAAGACAAATGTTGTCGCCTTCCCGTAAAGTTTTTATAGTGTCTGGTTATTACGGTGGAATTTGTGACGGATTTGGGCTTAATAAAAAAAATTTAGTTATCACAAAATTAATTGGCAAGGAAAATTTTCCGTCATAAATTGTTAAAAAATATTTATTATCAATAATCTATTCATATTTTCTATTGTGCGAACATGGCCAAATAAAAAATATTTATTATCAATAATCTATTCATATTCCCTATTCAAATATTCTGGGCTTTCCGTCATAAATTGTCAAAAAATGCTTATTCTCACATTATTTACAGTTTTATGTATATTAATTGGCTATTTAATTACCATTATTTATTACTACATTACTAGTAAAATCACTTCATGGTCGCCTCACATTGGGCGTATGATGACTTTGGGGAATCTCAGTAAAAGACCAATTAATACTTTCAATGCTCGTAACGGACCACTTAATTTCGATTACATGGATATCTAATAATCTCGTAATAATATGATTAAATTCGAAAAGATAATAATATGATTACATATTTCTCTCTTCATTATTGCCTATAAAAAAAAGACCTCAACATTATCAGCTCACCTCACACATTCTAACATTTTCTCTAACAGAAAGAAAAAATGAACAAAATCATCAAATCTGTTTGTTTCATTACTGCTCTCATGTTTGCCCTCACCTCAAGTGAGGCACTTGGTAAGAATGAAATCTATTTTCTGTCTTCATCTTCTTCTTCTTCTTCCTTTTGGGTTGTTTCCTTACATTAATTATGTGAATGCAGAGAGTAGTGAATTAGAGGCGATCAGACCCATGGACGAAAAGATATGTTCATACACATGGCCGGCATTGTGCGATCAATATGGAGTGGGAGTGTGTGTGCCCATTTGCAAAAATAGATTTCCAACTACTCTCATCAATTCCTATTGTTTAACTGGCCTTGAAAAGCCCACCTGTGGCTGCGTTTATCATTGCTGATGAATGCTGATCGATGAATGATAATGATGACTACTATTAATTAATAAACCCTAGCTCCTACCAAACCTAGAATCATCATGTATTTAATATGGCTGGTTACTTCATCATGAATTACTTATGACATTGTACTCTGGCTTAATATGGCGACCTCCAGCCTCCTCTACTATATATATATACACATATTCCAGTTCGATCGATTTCACTTTTTCGGGAATCATCACACACAAATTCAACATTCAAACATTGACTCTCAGCACGCATGCCGATACATATTTTCAATTATTAATAATTTAAATTTTATAAAATTTAAAATTATAAAAAGTTGATGTTCTAAAATTACAAGTTTAGACGAATTTAACAAGATTTCACTTGACTATGTTTTATCTTCCATACCTATGATAAAAACTTGAAATAAAATTAAATTGTGAATAGTGTCAAAAAAATACCAGTGTTGCAAATTGAGAAAGACGGAGGGAGCATTTATCAAACTCGTCCTACTGACTCAATTCCTACTATCCTAACCCCAACTATCTTAACCTCCATTATATTTAGTACCTACTATCTTAATTCCTACTTACTCAATCTCTTCTACTAAGTCCCTACTGACTTAATTTCTACTTACTCAATCTCTTCTACTAAGTCCCTACTGACTTAATTTTTACTGTAGGGTATAAACATTGTAATCTTATAATAAGGTTACGACAGTAGTATATAATATTATAATCTGGTGAAACCTTTGATGAATCTTATTACACTTTTCTCTTTTCCCTACATATAAAAGCTCCTCAGTATATTATACTTATTTGTCAATGCATTGCACTCACCTAGTATATTCTTGTGCATTTTCTCTAATTTGAAAAATAGATGGACAAAATTATGAAATCAGTTTACCTCATTGTTCTCTTGTTTGCTATCACCAAGAGTTTGGCAATGGGTAAGAAATAGTACTTTCTCATTTTATTTTTATTTTTAAACTTTTTCACTGTAATTAGCTACCGACAGTGGAATAATTAAGTACTAAGGCGTTAGCTGATTTTTAACTCTACAGATTTAGTGAAAATGAATTCACGTATAATGACAATAAAAAAAGTACTCCTATATCACTACGAAAGAAAAAATTTCCTTAAGTAACAATTGAAGTAACAATTCAATGATAATAATATCGAGTCAAAGTTGAATAATGAACAGTGTTAAAAAATCAAACGGGACGTTTGAGCTGGGACGGAGGGAGGACAAAGGATAAATGAGAGGGATAGGGGGTCGAGTGGGAAATCGAACGCCCAACATTAATAACAAAATTATTTTATTATTATTATTGTGGTTATAGTTATTATTATTCTTATTAAATTAATTATAGGTAACAATATAATTAATGAATTAATTAATGACTAATAATTATTAATATGTTTAAAAATTATCTCCACAATTATTATTATTATGGTTGTAATTATTAGGGTTTTATATTTCTCCCTACATTAATCATTATTACCTATAAATAAAAGAAGGCCTCGACATTTGAACACGCCTCTCTCACTCTACATTTCTCTAACCCAAATATAGAAAAATGAACAAAATCATCAAATCTGTTTGTTTGATTGGTCTCCTGTTTGCCCTTACATCAAGTGAGACACTAGGTAAGAAATTGTTTTCTTTCTTCTTTATTTTGGATTTTTTTTTTTTTTCCAGTTTCACATCAACTCTTTTCTAACAAGCGATTGGAGTTGTTTTCTTGGTTCATTCACTGTTTACCTTCAAAATTTTAATCATGTACCACTTTCTTATGCAGTACAAGACTTTCTTAGTTTAGTTATCGAATTCAGTGATTAAATTCATAATAACTAACGAGTTTGACCAAAATCATTCGGTTATTAACCTCGTTAACGACTAAATTTTGGGATGTAATTACGAAATTTTCTAACATGGAATGACTTAATTACAAAGGGGATGAGAAAGCAGAGAGCGGAAACTGTGCGGCGACGTATACGATGAAGTGCACCGAGTCCGGAACAGAGTGTCTGGATGATTGCAAGATCAAATTTCCCAATAAGACATACTATATAACTAACTGCAGTCGCGACGGTGTTTGTACATGTATTTACAGTCCCTGTTGATCATCCACATTATTTGTCTTCCATCAAACCTTATTAATGAAATGAAACTATGGACAATTTGTGACCGTTCCTCTTTGTTGAATTAATGATTCATTTCGGTTATGAAGTAGTCAAATGTCAATGGATTTTGAATTAAAACGTTGTTCACATGCCCTTCATTGTTAAGCTAAAACAACAGTGAGACTCATAGTAGATTAGTAGCCACTGTGATTGATCGTTACACTGTGCATTTTCAAATTCATGTCTTTATTATCCACTATATTTTGGAGTAATAGACAAATTTACATTTTTAATACTTAAGTTAATATCAACCGTCGATTAACAAAGTGAATCAACGGTGGTGAAGGGCTGCAGTACATCAAGACAAATGTCTTGATTGCACCCTAACTTCTCCCTAAAAATTACTCCTATTAAATTACTTCTTCAAACTTAGAAAATTCTTTAAACAATTACCAATAATTAACTATTCCGGCACCTAACGTTTATGGATAAATTTAAACTACTAAATAATCTAGGTCATCAAAATTATTAAATTAAATTACTTTCTTTTTTAGTAAACAATGCCTCACTTAAGGCGGCTAGAACAAAGAAAAAAATCAAAAATAAAAGAAAAGCAGTAAATAAAACATCTCGGAACAACGCTTAGGAGCGTAGAACTCCACTGCCAACTTGATCTTCATACAACAACGGAATCACCTGATCCGGTGGAAAAACTCATGTGGTGAAGAAGTGCTCCTCACTGCTTGCTAATATCGCCAAAGCATCAGCCACTCTATTTCCTTCTCGAAAAACATGTCGGAACCTACAACTCTCCAACCGATCTCTTCTCCTTCGAATATCTTTTATGAGAGGCCAAAGACGATGCCTCGTGTTCCCCCAGCTTTGAAATCAAGTTAAATGCCTCCAACGAATCCATAAAACACGTCACATGTTTCTCCCCCAAGGTCTCCGCCAACTCTAGTCCCTGCAATACACCATAGACCTCCACATCAAGAATATTTCTCCCACCTAATTGCCCCCCTACAGGTCCTGGAAGTGGGGCGGCTGCGGATATATTGGACATCAAACCATCCTTTTTGCTGAACTCATGGCCTTGGCAAAGGGGCTGCATTATGTTCTTCAGTTGGGTATTAGACAAGTAACCTGCTTTTTAGATTCTAAACTTGCCATTGGTCTGTTGAAGTCCTTCTCTCAGTTTCACCCATTTGCTGGAATTATTCTCCACATCCAAGACCTGTGTTCATCCTTTGAAAGCTGCTATATTCATCACATCTTGCAGGAGGGTAATACGGTAGCTGATGCTTTGGCTAAACATGGTGCCGCTATTGAAGATTTCCGCTATTGAAGATTTCTATACGACTTGGGCATTCCCTCCGGACTTCGTGGTAGGGAACATGGCGGCGGATGCTTCTGGCATGTGGTTCCCGCGTCACTAGTTATTATTTGCTTCCTGTTCTGTCTTTTATTTTCGGACTTATGTTTTTTGTTTTTTCTTTTTTCTTGGTTGTTTGCTGGCTTCGGCTCTTCAAAAAAAAAAAAAAAAA
Source organism: Hygrophila difformis (assembly GCA_030278955.1). Lineage (NCBI taxonomy): Eukaryota > Viridiplantae > Streptophyta > Magnoliopsida > Lamiales > Acanthaceae > Hygrophila > Hygrophila difformis. The sequence goes on from JAOANR010000015.1 coordinate 4,953,129, forward strand.
AATTGCCCCCCTACAGCGGCTTTCCATGTCCCGTCAACCGCTCGACACACCGCTGCATAGCCGCTTCTCCCTTCCTCCAACTGGACACTCCCAACCGAATGTATTACCACACCCTCCTCAACTCCAGCCGACCACCGAACCACCACAACCGGTCGATCCTTATACCCGCAGCCCCCGGCAGCCCTAGCCAACGCCATCTCTTAGAAACTTCTTTAAATGATTACCAGTAATTTGTGTGCCACAGGCTTTCGCCATCCTTTCCCTGACTTTGGCTCCTCAAAAAAAAAAAAAAAAAAAGAGAAAATTACCAATAATTACCTTTTCCGACACCAATGTTTATCCATTTTTTTAAACAGTCTATACAAGTTAGAAAATGAGTCAGCCTATACAGGTTAGAAAATAAATTGTGAAAGTTTATGCCATACGAATTATAAGTAGACAAATCCGAGGGATATGAGTCAGATGGGGAATAGAATATTACTGAATATTCAAAATTGGAGACTTAACCACTTTGTCAAATTCTCAATCCCTCCATAAATTTAAACTACTAGTACTAAATATTTACGGCACAAAACGTAATAATTTTTTTTTTGCGGAAACAAAACGTAATAAATTAAATTACTTCTTTAACCTTATAACTTTTTTTTAAAAAATAATTACCAATAATTACCTTTTCCTGCACCAACATTTATCTTCTTCTTTTTTTTTTTTTGAACAGCCTATACAGACTAGGAATTAAAGAAGTAGTGGAGCCCATGTCATACAAATTATAAAGAACAAACGAGAGGAATAGGGGTCGAGTGAGAAATCGAACGCCCAACATTAATAACAAAATTATTTTTTTATTATTATTATGGTTGTAATTATTATTATTCTTAAATTAATTATAACAATTAATAAATTAATTAATAACTAATAATTAATAATATGTTTAAAAATTATAACAATTATTATTATTATGGTTGTAATTATTAGGGTTTTATTCCCATATTTCTCCCTTCATTAATCATTATTGCCTATAAAAGAAGACCTCAACATTTTAACACACCACTCCATTCTACATTCCCTGGCTCTAACCCAAATAAAGAAAAATGAACAAAATCATCACATCTGTTTGTTTGATTGGTCTCCTGTTTGCCCTTACATCAAGTGAGACACTAGGTAAGAAATTGTTTTCTTTCTTTATTTTGGTTTTTTTTTTTTTTTTTTTTTTTTTTTTTTTTTTTTTTTTTTTTTTTCAGTTTCACATCAACACACTGTCTGTTTTCTTACAAGCTGGGATTGGAGTTGTTTTCTTGGTTCATTCACTGTTTACCTTCAAAATTTTAATCATGTACCACTTTATTATGCAGTACAATACTTTCTTAGTTTAGTTATCGAATTCAGTTGTTAAATTCTTAATAACTAACGAGTTTGGCCACAATCATTTAGTTATTAACCTCGTTGGTTAATGACTAAATTTTGGGGTTTAACTACGAAATTTACTAACATGGAATGAGTTACAAAAGGGGATGAGAAAGTAGAGGGCGGAAGCTGCGCGGCGAGGTATACGCTAAAGTGCACCGAGTCCGGAACAGAGTGTCTGGATGCTTGCAAGATCAAATTTCCCAATAAGACATACTATATAACTAGCTGCAATCCCGACGGTGTTTGTACATGTATTTACAGTCCCTGTTGATCATCCACATTATTTGTCTTCCATCAAACCTTATTAATGAAATGAAACTATGGACAACTTGTGACCGTTCCTCTTTGGTTGAATGTTTCATTTCGGTTATGAAGTCGTCAAATGTCAACTGATTTTGAATTAAAACGTTGTTCGCACTGGAGGATCCACATGAAAGGTTAGGGTACGGTAACCGGGATACCACTCAAATTGATAAAATTACAATTTTAAGCTAATTTTTTAAGCTAATTTTAAGCTAATCAATAATAACCTAGTCGTTTTCAATAGTTTTTGTATTTTGACTACTATTCTTAATTTCAACATAGTTTCCATCAGTTTTGTGATACCATTGAAAAAATTTCTGGATCTGGTTGTTCACATGCCCTTCATTATTAAACTGAAACAACTGTCAGACTCATAGTAGCTTAGTAGCCACTGTGATTGATCGTTACTCTGTGCATTTTCAAATTCATGTCTTTGTTATCCACTAAAGTTTTTTTTTTTAAATTTGATCCACTAAATTTAAACAAAGGTAAATAATTAAGGGCAGCCAAACGAGTTGGCCTGAGTACTACGAGACTTTGGCAGCATCTTATGTAAAGGTCTTGGATTCGAGCTTTGCGTATGGAGAAAAATAGTTCAGGGCATAAAACTTACTCCTATTAAATTACTTCTTTAAACTTAGAAAACTCTTTAAACAATTACCAATAATTACCTATTCCGGCGCCTAACGTTTATTGATAAATTTAAACTACTAAATAATCTAGGTCATCAAAATTATTAAATTAAGTTACCTATTTAAGATTATAAACTTCTTTAAATGATTAATTACCACTAATATCCTTTTCCGGCACCAGTGTTTATCCAGTTTTTTTTTTTTAAAAAAAGACTATACAGGTTAGAAAAAGAGTGGTGGAAGCTTATGCCACACATATTATAAACAGACAAAGATGAGGGATAGGAAATTAGGTGGGAAATAAAAAATGTTGCAAGTGAGAGACTTGACCGCTCAGTCAAGTTCTCACCCCCTCCATAAATTTAAACTACTACTAGTATATAAATAATTTACGGCACAAAAATTAATAAACTAAATTACTTCTTCAACCTTATATATATATATTTTTAAAATAATTACCAATAATTATGTTTTCCCTTACCAACATTTATACATTTTTTTTGGCTACATCTTATATAGGCTATGAAGGAGGTGATGAGAGCTCATGTGCTACATAAATTACAAAGGGGGAGTGATATGAGGCCGTGTGTAGAATCAAATCCCTAACCTATAAGTTTAATTATATAGGAGTCGGGGACTACTAAATAATTTTGAAGTCATAAAATTTACTATTAAATTAAATTACTTATTTAAGGATATACATATTTCTCTCTTCATTATTGCCTATAAAAGAAGACCTCAACATTTTAACACGCCTCTCCCATTCTACACCTTTCTAATCCAAAAATAAAAAAAGTAAAATGAACAAAGTCATCAAATCTGTTTGTTTGATTGGTCTACTGTTTGCCCTCACATCAAGTGAGGCACTAGGTAAGAAATTGTTTTCTTTCTTCTTTATTCTGGATTGTTTTTTTCTTTTTCTTTTTACCAGTTTCACATCAACACATTGTCTGTATTCTTACAAGCCATTGGAGTTGTTTTCCTTACATAATATATATATATATATATATATAATATATATATGTACAAATACAGTCCGTGCAGGTGCAGAGGATGACGAAAAGGCGATCTTGCCCATGGAGGACCAAGTTTGCAAGTACAGAGGGGCGGCGCCGTGCGTCGAGCGTGGAGTGAGAGAGTGTGTGGCATTCTGCGAAACTGAATTCCAACTGTCGTCAATGTCTATTGCTTACATCTCGAGAACCCGACCTGTCTGTGTCTGTATAAGCCATTTATTCGCGAAGGGGATAAGTATCGTTGCTAATAACCCATTCCTCCAAACCCTAGCTCCGATCCTGCTAAAGATATATTGGTGTAATATTTTACTATGTTTTTTTTCGGTATAAAGGAGCGAGGGCCGAAGCCAAAATAAAGATAAATGGCTTCGTGGCGAACCTCTCGTCTACATATTCCAGTTCTATGTTTCTTGGAATTTAATTTCAGATTGATGGCACCACAAATTTATGTTCATCCATGATCCATAATATAAGTAAATATTGTAGATGAATTTCCTATTATTGTTTCTATGATGATTGATAAGGCCATTCCCAATAAAATGCACCTTATTTCCCATCCATTTTATTTTACTTTTACCACATTTATTTATTCTATCTAAATATTTATTACATTTCCATTAAAAAAAATAAAAATATTAGTATATGATTATTGATTAACCTACTATATTCTGTACTCGTACCCACACTGATTTTGAAAACTAATTACACTTACCACAATGACTTGGACCCAGTTACATGATTTTTCATAATAATACATAAAAACTAATCTCACGTGCGTTAATTCCACCTATAAAAATACAATAAAACATTAATTCTTAATATTGGGTTTTACGGGGAGTAGCGGATTGGATCTAGAAAATTCTGAAATGGTGTTCCAAAAAATAATGGAAGCTATACAAATCTCTTCTATTTCTTTAATTCTTCATATCTCAAAATAGGTACAAATAAAAATTATATAAAATATATATTCTAAAACTAGACGCTTAGACAATTCTAACAAGACCACACTCGGATATTTTTTTTTAATTAAATAATTACCATAATATTAAGTTAAAGTTAAATAATAAGCAAAATAAAAATTCATTAAAATTTTAAACACAAATACTCACAACACTTTAACCATCAAAACCCACTACATAAATTACCGTGCCCAAAAAAACGCGTCAAATTTCGCGAGACGGAGGGAGTAATAGTTTATTTGGTTCAAAATACCACAAAAACCTTTCCTAGACTTTACTCGCTGCATAGCAAAAGAAAAAAAAAAAGAAAATACCACAAAAATCTAATTCCTTTCATAAAAAAGTACTTAGGCTCAAGGTATCACAAAAATCTATTTTCTTCTTTTCACAAAAATCTGTAATGTAGGAAAGGAAGCTAAGAAAAAGAGTACATGAAGAAGTGTTGTTCAGATTTGGGCCTTAAATGGGCCAAATATAGATTGGGCATGAAATGGGCAGTGATTAGTAAAAGAGTTGGGTGGGTTCATTTTAGAAAGCCATGGGTTTTTACATCATTTTTTGACTATTTTCTTTTTAAATTTAGTTTATTTTACTTTTTTCTTTTCTTTCTATCATCAAAATATTATGCAAAATATTTAAGAAAACTGATAAATAATAATGATTGTCTTGGAAATGAAAAATATAAGATAATACTGTAATAAATCTAAGAAAACAAGAAATAATGTAATACTAATAATTACATTCTGTAACTGAGAATTTATTGTAAAGATACATATATTACCTATATAAAAATTACTTACTATATATAATATAAGGAAAAATATAAGATAATTCTTTATTAAATTTTTATTGCATTAGAAAACAAGAAATAATGTGATAATTACATTCTGTAACTGACAGTTTATTGCAAAGATACATATATAATATATACTAACAATTACTATAATATAAAATTAATTATATATGCAACCTTAGCTTTGAATCTTATTACAATTTTCCCTTTTCCTTGCATATATAAAAGCACCTCATTATAATAATTGTATTTATCAACACAACTCACACATTGCATTCTCTAATTTTCAAAACATATGGAAAAAATTGTGAAATCAGTTTATCTCATTGTTCTCTTAATGTTTGCTATCACCTCAATTGAGGCAGTGGGTAAGAAACCCTTTTTATTATTCTTTTTTTCTCAATTAGCTAATTAAGTAGTTATTGTGGTTTCTGAATAGGCTCGTTGTGCAGAAAAAAAAGAAAAAAGAAAGAATAATAATAATTACTGTGTGGTTACTGACCACATATTAATTCACTGTTTTTCACTGTGGTTTCCTAATATGTATTATGATTTCACTGTTACGTAATTTTTTCAAAAGGTGTATGTACAGTGTATTGAATTGAGATTATTATGGGAGATGTTTTTCTTACATTATTATCGTTCAAATATTTTAATATGCGCACAGTGAGGGAGAATGAAGATCAGCAGGGGGTGCAAGTGCAACCGACGGAGAACATTTGTACACACACATGGCCGGCGTTCTGTGATAAACAAGGAGTGGGCGAGTGTATGCCTTTATGCCAACAGCTCTATGGAGCTTCTCTTGTCAATGGCTATTGTCAAACTGGACTAGGCAGTCCTCTCTGTGGTTGTGTTTATCGCTGTTAGCTAGCCAGGCCTTCAAATCATCATGTCCTCCAAACCCTACCTTTGTACTAACATTATAGTCGTCATGTAATGTTATTACCTCCTCAAATCAATTAAAGATATACTTCCTCCCTATTCACGCAGTCTCCAATGCACATTTTAAACCTTTAGTAACTCAGGTTCGGTACAAGTGAAAATTCTAAAAGTTTTTATATTTAAAAACTATACGACGAGACGCATCTAACCAGGATCTCATTTGGCTATATTTTAACTTGTATAACTATGATAAAACTTTAAATAAAAGTTTGAGTGTTCTATACATAAACTGCACTCTCATCTCATTTGGCTATATTGAAATAAACCAACTTAATTAATTAAAAACTGAAAACAATCCCTTGGAGCCATCATTTCAACAACCCAATTGTTTAAATAATCTCTTTCATTCGTGTTTTATACATAAACTGCACTCTCATCTCTTTCCAAATGTAAAGTACGACTAATGGGTCTTCTAATCCCCTTTTTTTTTAAAAAAAAAAAAAAACCGACAATATTTTTTATGCCCATCGCACCCTACACATTAACCTAGTCCGGTCCATTGTTGTCGCTCTACGCCAGAAGCCAAAAATTCTTGTGTCGCTTTGTGGTGATCAAGTACCCTCCGAATTTCCTACTCTTTCGCCTCACTGCCACCGTCATGCACTTCGCATTCTCTATGCAGTAATCGACGACCCTGCTCCGGGTCCTCTGGCTTGTCCACATCATTTGCAGACGCCTCAGAAACGACCGCCTCCGATGTCCTAAAACTAGCAGCGACACCCTTAACTGGTTCGCTTCTTCAACTATCGTCGCCCCCTTTTCCTTCCCTTCCCGGTATGCCATCTCGACTCGCACCTAAATTGTATCGATCGACACAAAACATTTTTGTTGCAGCATCAATAAAACTGATTGAAGAAATTTATGGATGGGATGCTCACATCTAAAACATAACTGATAGGTGGAGTTGCTTCCAATAATTATAGAAGTTAGTAAGAGAGAGACATCACAATCACAATCGATGTGGGATATGAACACTGATGATGCAGTAGGAGGAATTGAGGAAAACCTTAACTTATGTAAAATGATTCTTATTACCTCTGGCCTTTTTTGTTGACACATGTCTTTTGTCAATCGAAGAAGGTCATAAGCTCGTTGATTGATTCCCCCAATAACTGGACATCATATTTCTTTTTATTGTGAGATTAATTATTGTCGCCAAAAAAAAAAAAAAATCAGAAGGCCTTGCAAAAGCCTCTAGCGACGCTTTTGAGGCGTTGCTATTCGGAAATTTTTTTGTAGTGTAAATAGGAGTGGAAGGGGGATAAAAATTAATTGTGTTGATACCTTTTTTGGCGACATGTAAGAGAATAATGGTGTCCTGGCTTTGAACAGTGTGGGACAAGGCCCACTCGAGAGCCCCCTGGGATTCGGGGCTAGAATCGACCACGACCATGATGTTGTTCCCGGATTCATCGGAATGAGGTAAGGTGTTCTTGAAGCTGAATTCCCTGGAAAGATCGGAATCCTCTTCCGATTTGGTGAAGCTCGGCCGATGGAAAGGGGAACGAACACGTGCGCGAGAATGGACACGAGCACGAACACGAACACGAGATGCAACATGGTACACACAAAATCCTTGCATCCTTGTATTCGATCGAAGGTTTGCCTCGAGTATGTAATGTGTATGTGTGTGTTGGCATGTATGGTGTGTCTATATATATTGGTTGAATTTTGGGGGGAAATTTAGGGTTTAGGACCACATTCCGTGAATAATTAATGGATCTTGCAAAGTTGGGAAATGATTGGGACGATTCTCTTGCATGTAATTTGTTTTCTTCTTTCATTTTTCAAAGGTGGGTTTTTTCAACGTGCCTACCGTGAAGGAGAATGACCCTTATTAGACTGGTTGTTGAAATTAATGTTGTAATAAAGTATATCGAAAGGGACCTTATATAATTAATATAATGTTCATTTTATTCTAGTTTTGTTTGTGTTCTTGTTAGGTGGGGATGTTTGTGTGTGCAAAGAGAACCTTGCTGGAAATAGTCAGAGAATTTATCTTACAATGTGGTCACAATATTTTGATGTGAAATCATTTATTACATATATAATGTGTTGTCACTCAATTAATTGGACTCAAATGCTACGTTTCCAGTTCATTCCCAAAAAGTCATCCATTGGATAGAAGGTTTACAAATTCTTCATTTTAGATTGCAAGTATGGGCACGGATATATGATATTCCATGTGTGAAAATAAACGATAATAATCACTTTACCTATTTAATTTCAACTTATCACTCAAGTAGGGAAATTCCAAATTTATAAATAGCCGATTCGAAATTAATACATTGAAGGTCAAAAAAAAGTGCCCCTAGTTGGGCATCCCTTATTTTAGGTCAACTTTTTGTGTTTTCATCGGGGCAACAAGAGTGCAAATATCACTACAGTGCAATTGTGCAAATTTGATTAACGACTCATTATAATGTAATTAAATTTGGGGTCCTAGCTAGGTACATATTATTCTTATTCTTACCAAACATCAAATTTAAATCTTCCTCCAAACCCTAACAAATTCGACAATTAGCTGTTGGTTAGATCTTGGAGTGTCACTATTTAACAACTCAAATGCAATACACAAATCACAATTAATTAAAATTAAATTATTCAAGAGACCATCTAGAATGCTTATCTTCCAAGTATTGAAGATTTAGCTAGCTGGGTCAAATATAGGTTGAATTTCGCTCGATCTTGTTCAATATTAATTATTCTAACTAATTGACAAAAGATCCCACAATTATTCCACCATGGAGGAAGCATCCATGAATTAATGAAGCAAGAAAAGTCATAATTTTGGGCCAAAAGGTCAACTAAAAAGGTTGTCTATGTGAGTATAATTATGTAGAACAGCAATCCAATGCGGCAATGCGCCACCCACCTTACAAACATAAAATAATAGTATACTCTGTATACTACTCTCTCCGTCCCAGCTAACGTGTCCTGTTTGACTTTTTGACACTGTTCATTGTTCTACTTTGACTCGATTTTATTGCATGCATATATTTCGAAAAAATAGTTGAGTTTGGTCTTGTTAGAATCGTATAGTCATGTAGTTTTAGAATATATATTTTATATAATTTTTTGTTGTATACATTTTGAGATATTACCGATTAAAAAAGTGCATTGGATTTTGTGCAAAAGTGAAACAAGACAAGTTAAGTGGGACGGAGGGAGTATAAATTAGGAAAATTAATTTTTATTTTTTATTTTCATTTGTTTATTTATTTATTTTTTTTGTCAAACACGAGCGAACAAATTGTCGGGTATGGTACACAGTACACACTGTACATATAGTCATGTCATGATAAAAGTCAATTATCGAAATTGGCCAAATTTGGGTTGGTCGAAAAAACAGAAATTCATATGAAAGATTCCCATTGATGAATGCTACGTGTCACCAGTTGCTAGTTGCTGCTACACATATTTTATAACTGTATTAAAACTATTTTCTACATCCACCACTAGATATAACAATGTAATCTACCATGCACTAAATTTCTCTAATTAAATCGATCACTTTAAACTTTCTTAGTTAAATTGAAAATGGGATGGATTATTGATGAGATCGAGCTCTTTTAAGTATATTGAAATTAGCCTACTCACCAAACCTTGTTCTTTCAATGATCGAGTAAGTTTTTGAGTACGTAACTAAAATATTACCTCATCTCAAAACTTAATTATTTCAATCTTAAACTAGTTCGTTGTCATGCATTATAAGAAAATTTTAATTTCATTATGCATGGTCGCTAAATTTTTGTAGCTAAGCTACCAAATTTTTAATCACTCATCATGAAAGGAAGAATTGCAAACACATGGATGACCATCTACAGCTTTAAATTAAATACTTCACCTTAATTATCAATGAAATCATGTCTCTATATTATAGCATAAATTCTTACGTATATAAGTAAATATAAAAATATAGTAATATGTTACCCCTCCATTTTGAAGAAGTCCTTAACTATCTTTTTGGAGAAGCTGTTGAATAAAATCATTAAAACATAACTATTTCGTCTCACTTTCCCTAGTGCAGCATGTATGTACATACATTAATTATACATATATACTCCCCCTGTCCCGCATAAAATGGAGCTTTTGCTAGTTGACACAATATTTTATGTGATTGTGGATTTAATTTTACAGATTTAATTATATGATGTTATGATAGTGGGGTTGAAATTTTATTTATTGATGTAGTGTGAAGGTGGTGAGACTAATTTATTAAGGATAGAGAACTTTTTTGCGTTACTATTAAGGATAGAGAATTTGAAAGTATAATGAATTTATTTTGTTGCGAAAATGTGCCTCGAAACAAACCCAATTTGGGACAATCGGAAACCCAAATTAGCCAAATGCAGCAAAATAAACAAACACAGAGAATTTACGTGGTTCGGTCAAATCGACCTACATCCACAGGCAAAAGGAGAATCAAATTTTCACTATGAGGGGGCAAATATTACAAAGTGGTTTGGACAATAATTTCCTGACCCACAAAACCCACCCAATAAATTGACTCCTCACTAAAGACACACCTACCAAAACAAACGGTGTAAGAGTATAAAAACCCTCCAACCCAAAACTCTCTATTTTATCAAAGAGCTGCCATTAGCCCCCACATTAAGGGAACTGTCACTATCTCTTATAAAAAACAAGAGCTGGCAAGAGGCGTTATATTAAACTCTTTGCCTATGCTTAGATCCGTGCCTTTGCTGGGAGTTCTCCCATTTCTGCACCCTGAAGAGTCTGATATCATTGCCTATTTATAGGCAATTGTGGAGCAGCAATTTGTACAGTTAGCTGCAATTGGCCAACAGCTCACACCTACCCAATAAATGTTGGGCAGACAACTTTCATAAACTTCCTTTAGTCAACAAGAGGCGGCACCACCTAACAAATCTCCACCTTGGTGCGTCTCAAGTATAGTCGAATGATAAGCAAGCTCCACCTTGATCTCAAACTTCTCCCTGAAAACAAATATACCCAAACCATGCACACGAATGTGCCAAACGGTACTCCTAACTCTTCTTTTGCCTCCAAATTTTCCACCCTGGGAAAACAAAATGGCTCGGAGAGGCAATCAACAGAGACCCAACATCAAATGTGCCTCTCAAATAGCGAAAGATTTGCTTCAGAAAAGAATGCTCTTTCACTGATCCATGAATCGGCTAACACTGACTGCTTGTGCCAAATCTGTCCTAGCGCTCACCATGGCATACATCAAGCTGTCCACTGCACTAGAATGTGAAACATATCCCATATACTCCTTCTCAGTTTCCAACTTAGGTGCAAACATAACTGAGAGCTGCGCAATATCAACACGTGGAGTATTCAAACGTTTTACCGAAAACATACCAAACTTTGCAGAATCTCCTGGATGTAGCTCTTCTATGAAAGACAACAATAGATCTTCATCGCCAATTCTGCGCTGCACCTAAATCCCAAATTGTCGAACTCTACATGTAGTAGAAAAATCAATCTTGCTCGTGTGAGTCATCTTTTAAAGCTCCACCTTATTGTCAGCATCCAAAATTGACTCTTCGCTCAAGGCTTCAACTTTCCCTCACAGACATATGACGTATGTCCAAAAGGTTTCAAATTCGAGTAATCACAAGAGTTACCCGACCAAACCTCATAAGGAATCCGACAATCAATTCCTCTATGAAGTGCCCAATTGATCAGAAAGCAGGCAGTGTTTACTGCCTCTACTAAAAAACTCCTTAGCAATCCAGATCGCAAGAGCATGTAGCGTGCTCTCCTCAAAAAGCGTCTGATCATACGCTTTAACACCCCATTATCTGGAGTGATCCAAACTCTGTGATTTCCAGCAATTTCATTGTTCTTGTTGAACTCATAGAACTCCCTCGAACAAGATGTCCAAATCTAATATGCCATAATCAAGACATATTAGAAGAATCAGCAACAACAGCTCCAGAATCCACCACCATAGACCTCTGCACAACGTACAGAGATCCATGCAAGATTCTCTTCAAAGTCACGAACGACCCCTTTACTGTTTTGTCTTAGCACTTGCAAACAAAGCCAAACGATCCGCTGGATCTGTATCGCCGTTGACTGCAACAGAGAAAGACTCGTGTTGCATTCCCTGTTGTCGCTTCTTCATCATCTTGGGACAGTTGGTTTTCCAATGTCCTTTCTCATTATAATTGCAAACATCACATGGCCTAGGACCTTTAACAAAAGATTTTTTCTTCTTTTGTTTTACAAATTTTTCATGTCCATTGCCACTACAAACTACAAGCCCAACAGCCTGATCATTACTGGAAGATGCCTTATGGCGCAATTCCCTACTATGCAAAGCAGCACGTACATCTTCTAAACTAACAGTATCTTTACCAACAATAAATGATTGTACAAAATTTTCAAATGACAATGGTAAAGATACTAATAATATTAATGCAGCATCTTCATCATCAATAACTACATCAATATTACGCAACTCCAACAAGATAGTATTCAATCTATCCAGATGGTCTCGAAGAGGTGTACCTCCATGCATCCGTAGGCTAAACAAACGTTGCTTCAGCAGCAACTTATTGGTTAAAGACTTCGTCATATAAAGACTCTCGAGCTTTAACCACAAACCAAACGCCGTTGTTTCTGTTGCAACTTCAGTAATAACATCTGCCAAGCACAATAAGATGGTTGAATGAGCCTTCTCCTCCAGGCTTGCCATCTTAGCATCATTTGGATCTACCTTTTTCTCCAACGGAGCCCACAGGCCTTGTTATTTTAACAAAGCCCGCATTTTGATTTGCCAAAGGCAAAAACTATTCATCCCTGTGAACTTGTCGGCAATAATATTTATGCCCGACATTTTTGCTTCCAAACGAGGCACAAACAAGGCTCTGATACCAGTTTGTTGCGGAAATGTAACAAACCCAATTTGGGACAATCGGAAACCCAAATTAGCCAAATGCAGCAAAATAAACAAAAACAGAGAATTTACGTGGTTCGGTCAAAAGGAGAATCAAATTTTCACTATGAGGAGGCAAATATTACAAAAGATTTTGGACAATAATTTCCTGACCCACAAAACCCACCCAATAAATTGACTCCTCACTAAAGACACACCTACCAAAACAAACGGTGTAAGAGTATAAAAACCCTCCGAGCCAAAACTCTCTATTTTATCAAAGAGCTGCCATTAGCCCCCACATTAAGGGAACTGTCACTATCTCTTATAAAAAAAACAAGAGCTGGCAAGAGGCGTTATATTAAACTCTTTGCCTATGCTTAGATCCGTGCCTTTGCTGGGAGTTCTCCCATTTCTGCACCCTGAAGAGTCTGATATCATTGCCTATTTATAGGCAATTGTGGAGCAGCAATTTGTACAGTTAGCTGCAATTGGCCAACAGCTCACACCTACCCAATAAATGTTGGGCAAACAACTTTAATAAACTTCCTTTAGTCAACAAGAGGCGGCACCACCTAACATATTTATTATAGTATTATGTGATGGTAGTGTGTTAGTATTTATTGATAGTATTGGGCCGTTTAATAGTTAAAGCTATGCAAAATTTTATTTTAGGAGATGCAACCTTTCAATGCCCATTAGATATTTGAGGGATTAGTCTTCGGCCCAATGTGACTTGGGATGCCCCGTACACACATAAAAAAAATAGTTAAAAATATTGCTATATACTCCCTCCGTCCCACTTTAGTTGTCTTGTTTGACTTTTTGGCAATGTTCATTATCTAACTTTGACCCAACGTTATTGCAAATATATATTTTAAAAAATAGTCGAGTTGTATCTTGTTAGAATCGTAAAATCATGTATTTTATATTTTACGTAATTTTTTATTGTACATATTTTGAGATATTAACGATTAAAAATATGTATTGGATTATGTGCAGAAATGAAATAAGACATGTAGGTTAAATGGGACGGATGGAGCATAAAAATATTTTATTTTTATTTGTGACCACCACAAAAGGAAAAACGTTTTATCCTCGTGGTATAATATGTATAGGTATATGTGTGTGTACCTTGTACTGAATGGGTGTGGTCGGCCTGAGGAAGATGATTTCAACACAAAGATCTTGTTGTGCAGTGGAGGAAGAAGAAATTGTTCAAGTGATGAGTTGTGTCCTGCTGCCAATTGATTAAGGTCATCATCTTGTCCGCTTCTTTCTCTTTTTTTCTTTGATCTGTATGCAGCTCCGTTCCATACATTAATCACGTTATTCACAAATCACAATATAGACAAAATACACATTGCATCCATGGACAAGAACATGGGCAAAATGACAAAACAGTTGAATGTCTATAATACAACTCCATTACACACCCAATTCTGTAAGAGAACTGTTGTGAGACCACTGACCTCGGCCTTTATCCACCAAATGCTGACTTGCTGAGGCATCCTAGCCATTAAGTTTGAACATGGAAGAAAGAGTGATTAGATCGATTAGGAAACCAGAGAAGCACAAGGATATGTTAAGATATACCACCAATTTAAGAATCTTTAATTTGCCCATACAAGACTCCAATTTGCCTACTTTGCTCTTATTTAACTTTTCCTTTTTGGAAGAAAGCCAATCCAAACAAGGCAATGGTCCTTGTCAAATGGCTTTTGTTGAGGGTTGTGTTGAGATTCCACGTCGGATAATTATGCGACACTGAGCTTTTTATTTTGTGTAAAGAATAATTATTCTACCTATTACTCATTCATTTTAGTTTTGAGCATTTTTTTGCATGGCTTTTATATGGTATTATTATTTAGGTTGGAATCCCTTCTTGATGGTCTTTATATCACAAATTTGTATGCAAAGGGATCTTTTAGGGTTTTTGAGGTTGTTGGACTTTATAAAATTTAGATGATGGTAAGTTCGAACTTAATTAAAAACTCGCTCAAAATTCTAAAATTTGATGCTCAATTTTGCTCGACAATACAAATATCTATATATGAATTGATTATAATATCTATAGATTAGGGTGGGTCGGTACGGTATACCATACAAATTTTGTCGTACCGTATACCGTACCGAACTTTACGGTATGAAAAATTTCGTACCGTTGCCGTACCGAACCTTTCGGTATACCGAAGATCGGTATATACCGAAAGGTTCGGTATGAAATATTTTCATACCGTTGCCATACCGACATTTCGGTAAGTTCGGTATATACCGCTATACCGAACATTCGGTACATACCGACATACCGGTATCGCGGTATATACCGACATACCGAACATTTGCTACATACCGACATACCGGTATTGCGGTATATACCGACATACCGAACTTTCGCTACATACCAGCATACCGGTATTACGGTATATAACGGTATCGCGGTATATACCGACATACCGAACAATCGGTATACCAATATACCGATACCGCGGTATATACCGAAGTTCGGTACGGTAACGGTATATCGCGGTATCAAAAAATTTATACCGTTACCATACCGAAATCTTACGGTACGGTATGATACCGTACCGAAAATTACGGTATACCGAAAATTTCGGTATTCTCGGTATTTTTTCGGTACGGTATATGCGGTATGTGGTATATTCGGTATTTTTTCCAGCCCTACTATAGATTGCTAAATCTGTTTTTCTTTTTTTTTTTAAAAAAAGTAATAAAAATAATATAATTTCCCATACGCGTGAATTCCGTGCTATGTCAGGTAGTTGAAATGTTGAATCGATCGAATGGGATGTTGAATTGATTAAATTTCATTATCCTGAATCCTCGAATGTCGTAAAGCCAAATCATTTCCGACAAAGCCACATATGATTCTTATCCGCTCCTCTCCTTCCCCATTACAATCTGGGGCCCATCCCAACGACCCCCGCTTTTTATATAGACCCCATAGATACCGATGCCTTCCCATGGGCCATCATGCGATGCGGCGAGAGCAGAAGAAACGAGGGGCCGATTGCCGCCGGAATCCGTCGGGATTGGTGGATTGGAAATCAAAAAACACCCCGTCGCCGTTGGTTGGTCGGCTGTAAGAAATTAAGATGAACCCTGATTTCCAACTCCACCCATTCCTATGGCCTCCGGGAATTCCCCCTCGTTTCATCCCCTGCTCCAAATCTCTCAACTTTTTCTCGACTCCTCAACCTTATTGCGCAATTTCATTTGTTTGTTTTTTTTTCCTCGTGTAAATGCTTGATCTTTGCAGCAATTTCGTTGTCTGGGTAAGGAATTTGATTTCCCCCAATTTTATTTCCCGGAGCAGACCAAGGGTTTACTCTGTTGTTGATCTGCACTGTGTTTGAATTGAATCAAAGTCCTAGCTTTAGTTTTTATGCTTTCCCTGGCTGAATTTCACTTAACCCGTTTGATTGATCTTTATCTTAGGGTCTTATTATAAAAGCCTCAGTAACCATGTTTTATTAACAATCCATACAGGATCTTGTTCTGAAATTATGGATGTGCCTTTCTATTACTGATAATTTCAATGTTCTGTGGTGTAATGCTACAATTTTGACCATTACTTGTAGTGAAAAACAAATCTATTGAGCATACACTGGTACCAATTTCAACAATTTTAAGTATTACCGGCAAAAAAAGATGAATCTTTACATCGAATTCCAGCCGGCTAATATCTTCCAAATACCTCTGTTGTTTAGTACCAAGAGCACATACAACCCAAAAAATTCACGGTGACGATACAGGATTGAGGTTCTCTAACTTATCCGAAAAATTTTCATCATCAAAAGTTAGCATTAGTCCCTCCAACCGGGCAAGAAAATCTCTATACTTACCAGGGATGCATCAATAAAACCACCAAAGACATCACAATGCTCATTATCAATGGGAGCAAAGATGCAGCAGCTTCGCGAGCGATCCCATTTGGGAGAAACGGGTATGCATCGGGTGGTGGCATGACGCAGTTGTCCCCATTGAAGTAAACTCTTCGCGGAAAAGCCCAACCCTTGTCGAATGTGAATGATTTTCCCTTCCCAAATAACAGCTCCGATTGCACGTTCCCAGAAGAGCCGGCCTGCATTAGCAAGTCGTTGTAGTACTTCACTCCCCACATCACAGCCGTATCATCTGCACAAGATTTTAGCTCAAATTTTTATACGTATAATGTGGGAACATATAAGTTGTTGAATATGGCTATCGTTAATTCTAGGACTTACTTATCGCGCCATATTCTGAGATCAGTGCGCTGTTGTAGCTGAAAATCTGCGACAAGTTGTCAAAGTTTGGATGCTGAACCACGAGGCTCCACTGCGTATAATTCTTAGCGTAGTTGAAATTCGTTATAGTTATCTTGGCGCGCCAGTACTGCTTGTAGTTGAGTTTGATGTGCCAGTGGACTCGAATGGGGCACATATGGCGCGTACATTGGATGGCAGGCGTTAGGCTCGGAACAACTGATGATATCTGTGGAGACTTGGAGCTTTCCAGATTCAGGAACAGAACAAAAAAGGAACAAAATTTATCAAATGATATCGAAAAACCACAAAGACAAACTACAAACTGCAAGACACATGAACGAATCCATACTCCACACATTTCCCCGGAGCTTTATTCTGACAGCCACAAGAGCAAGTCGGACAGCCCACAATCGTCTCATTGTAGAAGGCAGAGAGCGATACACAACACATGGGTGTCCTCTGCGCCATGAATTGCGAATACGTGCAGGTAACATTCCATGTCACTGTATATATGCCAAAACCATAAACACATATATCATCAAAACACTAGGTGAAACTAGATTCAGAACTTGTTTAGCAATTAGCTGTTAGCTGATCGTATTAACACAAGTGAATGTCCGAAAATTTATATCTGAAGGCATTATTGAGCAACTTACTAAGAGCTTGTGTAAACCTCCTTTTATCAGGAGTTGGAAATTTGGTAGGCTCAACTATATCAGCCGGGCCACAGGTATACCCCGGCCCGGGTGTTAAAAGGGTGAAATTCTCCGGCAGTTGGACAGTTTTGTTGCTGGTTCCGGCCTGGCCTACACTCAATTGAAATGCACTTATTGCATTGGCCGGATCTTGAACATAAGAACTTATAACGCCGCCTCTGCAGCAATTCGCAATTTGTTTGTTGTAAGGGGTTCCCGGCATCATGTCCACTATAGTAGGTGTCTTTTGGCAGCAATGAGGAATGTTCCCTTTGAATCTGGAACAGTCGCCTTGTTCGGTGGCTTGGCCTCCCACGGCGTCCCAAATCACTTCTTTCTTTGCCCAAGTCCAACTCAATCTCCACCCTGGTGCTTCAATGTGTCGGAATTTCTGATAGTTTACGATTGTAATAACAGCCTGAAATGCACAGAGGATGATTGGATAAAGATGAGATTTTTACATAGGGGAACTAGGTTGTAAGAATCATCAAATCATTGTACAAAAGAATACTTGCCGTGTATCCATCCGGTGTCCAGCTAATAACATCCCATTTGATCGTTATACGTCCTTTTGGATCGAGGGGATCGAAAGCACCTGCACGAAAAAAAGGAAAACAGAACGTAACGAGTTTTGTGGCAAGGAATTTGAGTAATCGACTCGACAGAAATAAGGGTAATGTTTTCATTCAGACAAACATTCATAAAAAGGACACAAAGAATAATAATTGAATAAAAAATACAGGGACAATCATGATAGCGACTACAACTGGAATCAAATAAACATCAGATAATCGAAACAGCCACAACCGAACTCCAAAAAGACAATCTTTTTCAACAATCAAGTCATGGACAAACGCAAAATCAGACAAGAAAAAATAAAATAAAATAAAATCAATTGTTGTCATCGCTCACCAGTCGAAACAAAACTGAGAGAGAAAACCAAAACCCCCACAAACAAAGCCGCCTCATTGATTCGCCCCGTCGCGAAAGACGCCATTTTTATCTTGTTATTTTGAGTGATGAGTGATGTTAGGGCGGAACATATGGTCTGAAAACGGTCGCTGGTTTGAAGTTAGAAGGGCGGAGAAAGCGGTGGTGTGTGCATTTCCGGGGGAGACATAAAGAAAAGCGTGTAAAACAGAAATGGAGTCGAGAAGGGAAATGTGACATTGACTGAATTATGCATAAATGACTAATGTTTATGTGCCTACGAATGTTTTAGTCAACTTTTTTTAGGAGCCATTAAACGCCGGATGTACTTAACCACTTGGATTAAGGTCAAGTCCTCATCCCTTTTAGTAAACATTTCACAAAGCATAAACTTTTTAAAATAAAATAAAATAAAATAAAACTAACAATATGTACTTTGTGTAGTATGATTTATGATAACAATCTCAAATGGTTTAGTACATAGTTCTTGTAGTGGTAGTTCATTGATTTGGTTTACTGTGTGTATTATGACTTATAAATCAAGAGCATGTCCAATATTTTTATTTCAAAAATAATTTATTTATGTATTTGGATAAGAAAAAAAAAATTAAAGAACTTAGTATTTAATTTTATAAACCTTATTAAATTATCTTACTAAAAAAATAATTAACGGATATTTTATAAGATTTTAAGTATCCCAAAGGCTTGAACCAAATGGTCATGTTCTGTGTCTTCCAATCGTAGATTGAGGGTTTGATTATCACCTGGCCCCTATCCATCTCCTTTATCTCATTTTATAATTTGTGCGGCTTGTACTCTCACACACCTTTAACAGACACATAGTTGTCAATGTTAAAGTATCCCAAAGGCTTTTCCAACGTTATAGCAATTTACTCCAATCACATTTTAAATTTGTATCAAGTTTTATTTGAAGTATTTAATCCTTTTTATTCACAGTTTATAGGGTACTATTTAAAATTAATTATTTTTATATAATTAAATAGGACTAATATAGGGGAATATCACTTGGCCTAAGTGGTCAAACTCCATGATTCTTAATCTTCAAATTGATAATTCGATTTCCATCTAGCCCCTAGCTATCCCTCTTCTTTGTCACTTTGTAATTGTATGACATGGGCTCACCATCCCTTTCCTGTTAAGCAAAAAAAAAATAGGAAATCACCCCAACTATAATGTTAAAAATTTGGGAATCTGACCATTTAGTCAAAGATCGAGTCAAAACATTTGATGCGTTACTAAAAATTGACGGATAAAGTTTTTACGAGTGGAAGAATCCAGTTGGCGATTTCTTGCCAATTTGGGGAAGCTGACAGAGCAAACGCCAAACATTTCGGACTGTTTCACTTCACCACAAGCCGATTCCAATCGGGCTATAGCCTATCGCCTATGGATGTAATTATTCCACATAGTAGGATGGCAAAAAAGTCTATATCCAATGTGGAAAACCGAAAACCAAATTTTCGGTACGGTTTTGGGGGAGAATTATCGGGAATGGGCCGGGGATTGGGGATTTTTTTGGGGATTCTTTTGGGGACGGGGATGGGGATGGGGGAAGTAGTCCCCGCCCCGGCCCATCCCCGATATATTTTATATTATTTATTATATATTTTATATATATTATAGTTAATATTTATACATTATATTTTATAAATTTCTTATCCAATCCAAAATAGGTACAAATTTTATGAGAACTTGACATATATCCTCTGTAATTTGTATAACATGGACTCTCACCAACAATTTATTTGGCCTTTTTGCTTCGCAAAATAAAAAATAATTACTAAAACTTATTTATTTAATGGGTTGATTATATATTAGAAACAAATATGAAATTTTAATATGGATTATGGTTTATTGTTAAACAATACATTTGTGTGTTTTAATATTATAATTTATGAAATTGAAAATTGGCTCGAATAATATGGATTTGATCTTCCCAATTACTGAAAAAATAAAAATTGACTTGTAAGTAACTCCCCGATAAGATCCCTGGTGGGGATCGGGGAAATTATGATACCCGTTGGGGATTCCCGATAAGATCCCGGGCCGGTTTTGGGGATTAAAAATTCTAACGGTTTTGGGGATGGGGACGCTACTCCCCGCCCCAAAATCGGCCCATTGCCATTCCTACAACATAGTTGTTAGAGAAAAAATTATTTTCATTATAGAAAGAAGATATTTATGATGTGACATCCAAAAATAGAAAGTAAGACATTTGAGTTGGGACTGATAGAGCACATCACCGTTTGATTGAACCTTCCTAAATTAATTAATTTACTTAATTATTTTGAATTTGTAATTAACGGTTTAAACTTTAAAGCTTATTAGGAGTTTTCAAATGGGGCGATTTCCATTTTTTAACTATAGGAAAGTGCTTATTTATGGAAATGAACTTTTTTTAATAGAAAATTAAGAAAGAAAATTTGAAGTTGAGGATATTTTACAATTAATTTCAAATTCACTTTCTTTTTTTGGCAAAGCATTTCAAATTCACTTTCCAATCCACTTTCAAATTTATTATTCTTTTTATCTTTATTTTTATTTCTAGAAGAAAATTTATACATATTAGGAAAATGGTGGAAAATTATAAAATTCACTGTTTCAAATTCATTGTTTTCTCTATTGCATGCCCTTGGACCCGGTTGTTATGGAAAGCTCTAAAAAATTTGGTGCCGGAGGACTATGATTCTATTCCAAAAGACAACATTAGGCACTTCCTCCATGGTATGTATAAACGATAAATATTATGGGAGCCGTTTTATTGGCGCCATGTGGGTAATTTGGTTGGAAAGAAATGGACACATCTTTATTGGTAAAACCAAACCAAATTAAGTGGACTCTGCAACTTGTCTGATGGAGCATTCGGCCTGCAACTTGTGGTTTGTGCTGGGAATCCTTAAGATCACGAATTTAAAGAGATCCCTTGAAGAGTGCTCTATACACCATGTGCTTAGAGAATGTAATCAGGTGGCTGAAGAACCGGCAAAACATGGTGCATTCCAAGAATGCTTCTACACAACTTGGTCAGTGCCTCCTAATTTTGTTCGCAAGGAATTGGAGGCGGGTGCTCAAGGAATTTGGTTTCTTAGAGAGCTTAGGTTGCTTATTTTTGTTTTTACACTTTCCATTTGGATCTCTTGTTTTGATCCTTCTTTTTTTCTTTGTTCTCTGGCTTCCGCTCTGCCAAAACAATAAGGGTGTTAGGAATTCAAATATAGTAGTTTGGAATTATTCCACTAATTTAACATTTTGTCCGAAATAGTTATGTTGTATTGTAAAGTAAGCAAATTTTGAGTACTGTGACTGTGCTGGAATCTTCCCTTCACTATGATGTTTCCAACGTAGAGAACAAAGTGGGTTTGTGTAAAGGCGGGTTTCATCTCATTTTTCAACCTCCTTTTTTAAAAAAATTTGTTTCTCATTCCCCCCTCAATCAAACTCGCATGCATCCGCCGACGAGTTTTCTCATTTGCCTCGGCTGCGTTACTGTGCAGGCCAACAGCACTGCAGGTATGATGTGACAAGTCAAATTTGTGATGTTTGTGTATTTTACATCGCAACCATAGTCTTACTCATCACAAAGTCTTTAAACAACATAAATTAATATTCATCACAAAAACGGTGACATCACAAAATTATATTCTCCTCATACACCTACACATGCAGGTGACTGCATTGTATCCATTCCCCGTTTGCCTTCCACCGCCCTTTTTGTGGGTTCGTTCACCGATTCGAGTGCCGGTCCCACACGATCTGTGTGGTCATTCAGCGAGCCGCCGCTGTCATCATTCATTGCGGCAACGAGCGCATCGGCCGGCAGGAAGGGCTCCAGAAGAATGCTTCCCGAATTCCACTGCCATTAATTTGGTTCTCCATTTCTCATTTCCTATTATAGAAGTGCATACATTTGAATGTGGTAGCATCTTCCGATTTTGCCAGGTTATATGGGTTTTTTTTTTTTTTTTTTTTGCCCTTTCTTCGAGACGACCTTGTCTTCAATTTAACATATTTTAAGAATAATGCACTAGTATATTTCAGCATTTTAAATGGACGACAGCGTTTCATAACTTAAAATCATCATTCCATATGATATTAATTGATTTTAGTACATAGGAGTATTATTTTTCTTGATTCACGAATGAATTAATAAAGCAAATAAAAGAGATAGACAATCAATTAAGCATTTAGTATGTGATTATTATCCCGATGAATTTTCTAGGACTTCACAAGAAACATAAATCACTGTAAGAGGGCATTACCCACTCAACTTTTTTGTACATCCACATTAGTCCTTGATTTTTATTTTTTATTTTTTATGTTTTTTCTGAACAACCTATACATGCTAGGAAATGAATGGTGGGAGTTCATGCCACACAAATTACAAAGAAAATAAAGGGGCGGGATAGGGGGCCGGGAGGGGGGGTCGAATCTCCAACTTATAGGTTGGGAGTCGGGGAACTTGACCACTAAGGTAAGTCCCAATCAGAATTACTTTAATTAAAAACTTAATAAATAAATGAGAATTACTCCACTATTAAGTTTCAGGAGAATGTGTCTGTAACAATGAATGAGAATAAATTACTAGTATTGAGATCACAGGAGAGTAATTGAAATAAGTAGGAAATTGATTTTAAACATGGCCATTAAATTAGAATCAAAGAAAATGCGGCCATTAAATGGTAAATGGTGTGTGGTAATAAATTTGCAGGAATTAGATCCATTTTGAAACGTGCATGGTGGTTGGGAAATGGACAATGGCTACAACCAATTTGGAGAACTTCTTATGGGATTGGGCTTTTTCCTCATCTTATTAAAAAATATAGTCTGGACACGATTCAAGTTGGCATTTCTTGAAACAACCTAGCTAGGAGTCCTGTAATAATAGAGTAAACACGAGAATACATAGGAATGTCAAACTTCAATTTCATACGTATTCTTCATTTCTTCTTACACCCAAAATTATTACTACTTCCTTAACTATTTCATTTTATCTTAAAAAGCAAGATTGACATCGATCGATATGCAATACTATCACTTGGCATTAATTAATGCTACAAAGATTGAATTTGAAACCTCGTCATGTTTTGTTTTTTTTCTCAGTAATAAGTCAATCAGATTTGTGTTCAGACTTGATTGAGACGATGATGAAAGAGTCACCACATGATGTCAATACTTATTTTGGGGCATATTGTGTATATCCTTTTCTGGAACCCAGCTACTTATCCCCAACACTAATATTTTTTTCGAAGCCGGGGCCGGAAAAAATGATGGTGGGAGCCCGTGTCGCCCAAATAATTACAAAGAGATAAAGGGGATAGAAGGCCGGGTGGAGAATCGAAACCCCCACCATAATTTTTATTTTTAATAATTAATAATTTAAATTTATCATAGTAAATATTTTAATGTGATAGATAAATCCAATAATATTTAATTTCATTATTTTTTAATATAACTGTAATTAGAAAAAACTGAGTTAAACGTACATAATAAATAATATTAAAAGTGAAATCGGTGTTATTAAATAAAAATAAATGAAGTACAGTATATATGTACGTACTTCCACCCTTTTTTTGTTGCTCCTCCAACTTTTTAGCTATTGTTCACGAATTAACATTTTTATTATAGTTATATAAGTTAAAATATAACGAAGTAGGATCTTGTTACATTCGTCTCGTCTTGTAGCTTTTAAATATCAAACCTTTAGAATTTAATTAATAGTTTAAATGTGAATTGGACTGCGTGTGCAAAATGAATACGTGTACAAATATTAATATTTCATGACTTCCAACCATAAGTTGGGTTCGATTTCCACTTGACCATTTATCTCTTCCCTTTATGTGTTAATGTTTATAAAAAAAAAATTAAAAATAAGGATGAATCTTCTATTTGCCCATTTATGCGGGTCCCATTCATGCTCTAAGAAGTTCAAGTAAAACAAAATAGTGTTAAAAAAACAGTAAAAAATTTCGATGCGCTAGCGCTATTAAAACTCACACTTATTTCTATTTAATTCCAAAAAATTTACGGTTAAACAAATCATGAATTCACGATTACAAATGAATCCGCTCTTCACAGTTTAAAAAGAAAAAAGATTGTTAAAAAGAAAAAAATACTATATATTTTAAAAAAAAAAAAAAAAAAAAAAAAAAGTTAGTACTCACAGTCCCGGACCACACGCCGGATGAAAAACCCAACGGTCAGGATCGAATCCATTTGCAGCCCGACCCCCTGTTGGCTGTAAGAAAACCTGAACATAAAGAATTTCTCTATATATATATACCATTCTGTCACACTCTTCGCCTCCTCGTTTCCATTCCATTCATCCCCACCACACTCTCACGCACACTACGCAGTAAACCTTCCGCATATTTGATATTTCAACTGCCCACCTCCATCGGACCCAAAGAGTGTGTGTTCAATAAAACAACCCCAAAAATAAGGAAAACCAAAAATACCATCCACAGAATCATTACAAAAACTCCGATCGCCAATGTTGTCGTCGGAATATTCCACTCCTTATTTCTTCATCCCTTCCGGGATTCATCCCCTCTCCCTGGAACTCCTCTCCTTCCTCTTCCTCTTCGTCGCCGTTTTCGCCTTCTGGCTCACTCCCGGCGGCTTTGCATGGGCTCTTTCCCGAGCCCGGGCCCGGACCCAACCCGGCAGCTGGGCCATTCCAGGGCCCTCGGGCCTCCCCGTACTCGGCCTGGTCCGCGCCTTCACAAACTCCCTCACGCACAGACTGCTCGACAATCTCTCGAAAACCTTAAAGGCCGAGTCTTTAATGTCGTTCTCAGTTGGGTTCACCCGTTTCGTGATTTCCAGCAGCCCCGACACCGCCAGGGAGATTCTGAACACCTCGGCCTTCGCCAACAGGCCGGTGAAGGAATCGGCGTACGGGCTCTTATTCCACAGGGCAATGGGTTTCGCCCCGTACGGGGAGTACTGGCGGAACCTCCGGCGAATCTCCGCCGCGCATCTGTTCAGTCCGATGAGGGTGTCCGGTTTCGGGGAGTTTCGGAGGGAGACGGGCCTGAAAATGGTGAATGAAATCGGGTTCCAAATGGGGGCCCACAATGAGGTGGGAGTGAAAAGGGTTCTTCATTTCGGGTCCCTCAACAATGTGATGATGACCGTATTCGGCAAAAGCTACGATTTTTATTCGGACAATGACGGCGCCGGGGAGGAGGGGGCCGAGCTGGCGGGGCTTGTAAGAGAAGGGTATGAATTGCTGGGGATTTTCAATTGGAGCGATCATTTCCCAATTTTAGGGTGGATGGATTTGCAGGGAGTGAGGAAGAGGAGCCGGGAATTGGTGAGGAGAGTGGATTCTTTTGTTGGGAATATCATAGGGGATCACAGGAGGAGGCTGAAAAGGAATGATGATGCTAAAAATGATGAAGATCAACATTCTCATGATTTCGTTGATGTCCTGCTTGATCTTGATAAGGATGACAAAAATAGTCTTTCTGATGCTGACATGATTGCTGTTCTTTGGGTAAGTTCTTGTTTTTCATTTTTTTGGTTTTTGAATCAATGAAGGGAAAGAATGCATGTGTTACCTTACTACTGAGTCTTGTTTTTATTATTCATGTGCACCTTTTGTTGGTGCTTTTTTTTTTTTTTTTTTTCTTTCTATTTTCTTGAGATTTAATTCTTTCAGATATGTTGGAATGAATATATGCTTCTCTCTGTATTGTATTATTGTCTTTTTATGGATATATTCATATAAATGTGGGGAATCAGGATTTCTTTAGGCTTCTTTGTTGTCTGGTGATTGATAAAAAACTTTGATACTTTGTTTTTTTTTTGTATGCCTTTCTTTTGGGATTGTGTCATTATTCACAATTCTTGTGCCACTGTTGTTTTCACACCATTCTTTTGCATAAAAACAAAATTCTCATCCAAACATGGTGTAAAGGAACATTAACCTTTTGTTCTTGTTTTTTCTCTCTTTTTTTTCTTACTCAGGAAATGATCTTTAGGGGGACTGATACTGTAGCCATTCTTCTGGAATGGATTCTTGCAAGAATGATTCTTCATCCTGATATTCAAGCTAAGGCTCAAGATGAAATCGACAGTGTGGTCGGGGGTAATAGAACAGTGTCGGATTCGGACCTCCCAAATCTTCCATACCTCCACGCAATAGTTAAGGAAACTCTTCGGGTTCACCCTCCGGGACCCCTTCTATCGTGGGCCCGCCTCGCTATCGAAGATACTTTTATTGGGCCCCACTTCATCCCGGCCGGCACGACCGCGATGGTGAACATGTGGGCTATCACACACGACGAGATGGTATGGACGAAGCCTG
Organism: Hygrophila difformis; assembly: GCA_030278955.1. Classification (NCBI taxonomy): domain Eukaryota; kingdom Viridiplantae; phylum Streptophyta; class Magnoliopsida; order Lamiales; family Acanthaceae; genus Hygrophila; species Hygrophila difformis. The sequence continues at coordinate 4,980,280 of JAOANR010000015.1, forward strand.
ACCTATTCCGGCCCGAAAGGTTTCTTGATAATGATATTGCAATCATGGGGTCCGACCTTAGGCTAGCCCCTTTCGGCTCCGGAAGAAGGGTGTGCCCCGGAAAGACTATGGGGCTCGCGACAATCCAGCTTTGGTTGGCTCAGTTGCTTCACAGCTTCAAGTGGGTTGCTTCGGATCATTATCCGGTGGACTTGACCGAGTGTTTGAAATTGTCGATGGAAATGAAGAACCCTTTGGTTTGCAGAGCTCTGCCTAGGACTTCTTGATGTTAAGTGTTTTCGGATTGAGTGTTGAAGTTTGATGTATTTTGGCTTCCTTAGCTTCTAATTTGACCCCTTTACGCCTCTGGTTTTTCCATCTTGTTCATATATAACTTATGCAGTGGTTAGAGTTGGACTCTAGGGATTGAGCAAAAGAATCAATGGATGATCAAGAAAAGGTTCTTAGGTTTGGTTCTTAGGGATTTGTTGTTTGGGTTTTGGACAAGGCATGTTAGTAGCTTTTCATGTCCATGTAACTTTCTGTCTCTCTCTATATGGTGTGAGGAAAGTTTTCTTACATTGCTGGTGATGCTTGTTTAATTTGCCCTGTTTGATTGTGGTGAGATGTTTTCCACAATGTGAGACTTATGCTATAAAATGTCAAAGTTTTATTTGCCCCAAAAGGTGGTGTTTTTAATTTGTTGGCTAACTAGTTTTTCTTTTCTATGTTTGTCTTCAATGGTCAAACTGAGGATTTGGCATAAGGGAAGCATGAATGTCATTAGCTTTTCATGTTGATCGGGTCAAAAGTTGGTCTCACTGGTGACAAAATCAGGTTCACTCTGCATGCGCTTAGGGTAGAAATAAATAAAAGTACTCCATTCTATTTAACTTGTTTTGTTTGATTTTTGTACATAATACAATTCACTTTTTCAATCATTAATATCTTAAAATATGTGAAGTACAATAAAAACTTATGTAAATTGTATATTCTGAAACTACATGATCATATGATTCTAACCAGACCTAACTCTACTATTTTTTTAAAAAAATATATACTTGCAATAAAATTGAGTCAAATCTAAACAATGACTAATTCCAAAAAATCAAACATGACTGTTAACAGGGACGAGGGAGTAATATTCAATGAATACAACAAAAAAAGAAGTTAATACTACTTTATAACATACTGTGAGAATGAGATCATTCAGATTGAAGACATTTGAACAAAAAAGATAATACGTACGTAGTAGTACTTGATAATTAAAAAAAAAAAAAAATCAATTTGTATTAGCCCTGTTGTTATGGGAGGTCTTATTGCTTATGATCACTTACTAACTACAAAGGGGAAAAATCTTTTTTCCATATCTAGACTATCGCCCTTTCCTCGAGAATTATTACTAGAGATGTTCTTGAGCAGATCAAAAAGGGTTTCTTTAGATGTGTTATAATTATAATAAATCTCTTGGTTCCTATTTCCTTGAAAAGGCGATTCATAGAAAAAGCATTCCGTTTTATTTTCATAATAAAGAAATTTATATGATAAAAGACTATACTTATAGTCTTTTTGAAAATTCTCTTTCTTATTAGCCCTGTTGTTATGGGAGGTCTTATTGCTTATGATCACTTACTAACTACAAAGGGGAAAAGGGGGAGGGAAGGGGCCGGGTGGGAATCGAACCCTCAACCTTTCAGGGGCTTAACCACTTGGGCGAAGTCCCGATCCCCACTAACTACGAAGTTTTAAAATATGATTGTTTGTTTTAAAAAATCAAGTTTGCTTATGATCAATTTGTACAAAAAAAAAAAAACATTCTATTACTTATATATGTCTTCTACAAACCGATTTAAAACATAATTACCAACTTCATGAACAGATTCTCAATCAGGAATTCAGGATTCTTTTGGGTTATTTTTCAGTGGTTTTACAAAAGTAATGGAAACTAAGTCGGAATTAAAAATGATAGTCAAAACATAAAATATATTGAAAACACATAGGTTCAAATCTCACTCGATCCCTTATTCATCACTACTTAATTTTGTGGCATGAGATCTCACCATCTCTATACTGATGGTGAAAAAAAAAGCAAAAGAAACTCCATCCACTAACTAAAAACGAATGAAATATTTGTTCTCAGTGAAACGACCTTAATGCATATATTGGAGAGATGGAAAACTTCCAGAACTATTTTTGTAGTTTATATTGTTTGATATATTTATAATTTGTTAGAAGGAGTAGGGCCCAGTATAATACACTAAATCCGTTACTTAATACTTGTTATATTCATGTATTTTATGCAATTCAAAATATATTTTCAATCTTTAACAAGATTAATATTCTAAAACTATATTATTAGACGAATCTAACAAGATTCTGGTTGACTACATTTTTCTTATTTAATTGTATTAAAAATTTTGATTAAAATTACTCAACTAATAATGACAGAGCTCGACAATTTTTAAGCAAGGGATGAAAGTAGTATGCACATATGACATATGATTGAAGAATAAGAACCCTAGCCTAGTCCAATAATGAGATATATATGGGCTACGGGTACATCAATGTGTGGGGAATCTATTAAAGTTAAATTGGTCGAAAGCTTCCTTCCTTTTCTTCCCTAATTCCACCTGTAAAGACTGACCATAAAATATGCCCCCCATAGAGATTTGAATATCCACACTCGACACCATTTATAAATAAAATACTAGTAACATTCATAAGGTTAACCCCACATATCATGTAGTATGTGTATATATATATAGGTAGTGGGTACAAGAATCAAGTGAAAGGAAGATGTTAAAGCAAGTTGGTAATAGGGTATCTATTATGGCTCTGAGGAGTGGCCAGAAGTGCAATTGCCTAAGACTCCCATTTAAAGGGGTCGAATTTTATTTTTAAATTTTAATAATAATTTTTTATTGATATGATATTAATTTTTTACTTAATTCTTTATGTTTTCCTCTTTTATTAGATTGCAAAACTAACCATTAATTTCTCATTTAGTTTCTTCATAAAAAATTACAACATTTTATGCACATAAGAAAAAATCATTTATATTGACAAACTTTTATTTTTTATGATATTTCAATTTTATATTTATTTCGATTCAGCCAGGACATATTATCTTAAGTAAAAGTCTCGGGTTTGAGCTTTTATATATACAAAATTCTTTTTTGGGAGAGGCAACATTTCAATGTCCACATAATCCTCGAGTGATTAGTGTTGGGCTTGATGATGCATGGGGATACACGGATGTGCACCAGAATGAAAAAAATTAAAATAAAAATAAAAAAGTGTGATCGATTATTTTATTTTGCCTAGGGCCCCTAAAATGTTAGGACATGCCCTGCTATTATGTTATGGGATTGTTTGGATGTCAGTGAATTGAAGAGCAGACTGAATTTTAATATATTTGACCAAAAATCTGTTAATTCATATTGTTTGGTAAGTAGCAGATTTTATAAGCTGGTTGAATCTGTTCAAATAATGTAATATGCTACATTCTCAAGCAGACTGGGGAGCATATACCTTATACTCCCTCCGTTTTTGTATAAATGAAACATTTGCTTAGTTGTTACTATTTTGAGTAACTTTCATACAATTTTTAATACAATTATATAAGATAGAACATAGTCAAGTGATCAGATCTTGTTCGATTCGTCTAATCGCGTAATTTTAGAATCTTAAATTTTTATAATTTTTACTTTTTCATAATTTGAGATATTAAGCGTTAAAAAAGTGTATTGGACTGCATGAAATGAATCAATGTTGCAACTTTTTCAGAACGGATGCAGTATTATTTTTAAACACTAAATATACTATCTATTGATTGTTATTACCAAACACCTTTAATCAAATACACTATTATTTTGCTGGTATATGGGCCTGTTCTGCACATAGCTAAAGTTTTTTGAGAGCTTTGAGGTGTTTTAGCTTTTTGGTTTGGCACATTAGCTTTGGAAGGCTTTAGCTGTGAATTGCATCTTCCAAAAACTTTACAATCAGAAGCTACGCTTTTTGAAAGCTAATTTCCAATTTAATTATTTTTTCTCTTCAAATTACAATTTATGACAGCTACAACTACGTCTACCGAACACTTATGCAAAAACTGATGTTTCAACTCCTACAACTCCTAACAGCTATAGATCCCTATAGTTACAGCTCACAGCTATAGCCCGCAGCTACAGTTATACGTACAGAACAGATCCTGTGTGTATGTATATATTCCTTTTGCTATTCTATGCTTCGCACCTCATCATCACTACATTATGCCTATAAGCTTTACAAAGCATATCTTGATAATTTAATGTAGTTTGCAAAAGCTAAGGTTGTCCTTTAATACACTTTTGAATTGGTTCTCCTTTTGTGTTACATGTGATATGTGCTACGATTGGGGAGGAATCTAGAGGGGGCAATCATATATACGCACTATAATATCTTATTTAATTGTATATGTTGATATGTTGGATTTGAACCAAATCAAGGGTACGGTGTCACGACTATACATACATATATTTATAAATATATTAATATATAATTAATTATTCAGACAATCATTAATGTGCGTGGATATTTATCATTAGAGATTATATCATAGGATGGCCTGGAATTATTGTGATAGATACTAATTAGCTCATATATACTGTACTATTTTACTTTAATTTTTAAATCAGATCATAAGTGTTTGATGATCGGATATTTGAGTGCAATTTTTTATTTTTTTGTGAATAACCGGGTTCGAGCCTTGTGTATGCAAAAAAATGCTTTGGGAGAGACATCATTAATTATCCATGTAGATTTTCGAGGAATTAGTCTTGGGCCAATGCGACCTGGAGATACTCACTAATTCACCAAAAAAAAATCAATTTTTTTTTAAAACATACTCCCTCCGTTCCTAAATAGTTGTATCTTTCAACTCAATTTCAATAACCAATGTTTGTATTAATTAACTCATAAATTTATATTGTACCCTTCAACTAAACTAATTTTTTAATAAATGTCCAACAAATAGCATTTATATAAAGTGAAGGACAATATAGTAAAAACATAGCATAACTACCGGAAAAATGTCTAAATTCGTCCTTTATCTTTTAAAAAATTTCAAATCCGTCCTTTATGTTATTCTGGCCCCTTTTAGTCCTCTATCTTTTGTGTTAATGGTCAACTCGGTCCTTTTTATATTAAATTGGTGCATAACCTTTTAAATAATTTCATTTCAGCCCCAAATATTAAATATTTATTTTATTGATCAATTTATAAAATAAATATAAAATTAAATATTAAAATTCATAGATTCGGTTTGACTGCCTTCTTGTCGGGTCTTCCCATCTCACTAAAAAAAATTTGCGGGAATATGACGAAAGGATTTTGTCGTCTTGTTCGTCGCCTAGCGCACTAGGCGACGAAATCCGTCAGGTGATGAAATTTTAGGCGACGACTCAATAAAATTTCGACGACTTCCCGCGAATTTCTTGTAGTGGCTCTGGAAATTTACAGACTTTCTCCAACCACACAGACTCCCTCCAATAACTATTTCGATCTAAAAAGGTAAACCATTGGCTATGGTACCGATGTTGGAGGGAGTTCGTAAAATCCCAGAGGTCAGAAGACTTGGCGCAAGGCGATCAAATCAAAGGTATGAATTTAATGTTCAATTTTACTTTCGTAAGCATATTGGACATTTATTTGATAAATTGATCAATAAAAATAAAAATTTAAGATTTTGGGGGCTGAAATAAAACAATTTAAAAGGTTATGGGCCAATTTAATATAAAAATGACCGAGTTGACCATTAACACAAAAAATAGAGGACTAAAAGGGGCCAGAATACCATAAAGGACTGATTTGAAAATTTTTGAAAGATAAAGGATGAATATGGACATTTTTCCCATAACTACCTATAACTAACAACTATTTTGGAATATTTTTCCATCTCTGAAAAGACAACTAAAAAGGAACGGATGGGGTATCAATGGAGTAATTTATTAGTAGAGATATATAGAGAGAGAAATAATGCACTATTTATTAGTGAAATGAAGACAGATGACGAAATAATTTGAAAAAAACTAAATATGACATTTATTTAACACGTACTCATTGGATTTCCAAACTAAATCCTTTATTTTTGGTGAATAACCGGTTATCCAGTAAAACCAAATCCTTTATTTTTGAGTTATACATTGGAGATTAAATTGATAGGATAGCAAGCAACAACATATTTTAATTTGTTCATTACTTAATCTCTATCCTTGTACTCTTTAATTTATCCTAGCTAAACAATGAAGTGCAACATAATGCCATGTTGACATATAGTTATATACACCATATATCCGAAGTCCCAATTTTTATTTATTTATTTAATTTTTTAATGTTAATACCATCAGCAGTTGGCTTGAGTGGATGTGGGTTCTAGTCGCTTAAGCAAGGTCTCGGGTTCGAGCCTTGTATATGTAAAAAATTGCTTTGAAAGAGGCACCCTTAATTGCCCCTGCAGATTCCTGAGGGATTAGTCTTGAGTCCAATGTAGCCTGAGAATACTCAGATATTCACCTAAAACATTGGGGTGAACTTTATATTTTTTCATTAATCTCTATCCTTGTCCTCTCTTTAATTTATATGTTGCCAAAAAAATATTTGCATATCGTTGTTCGTTGAGTTGTAGACTCAACATTATTGAATTATTTACAATAATTAAAGAATTATTGATTATAAGTGATATATATTGGTGGACAATTATCACGATTAATATTTAGAAAAGTTTTCAAGTTTTATAAAAATATTACCCATTGGGTTTATGTTATGATATATAAGAGGTCTTTATATATTTAATCTTGCATTTGAGATTTAATTAGGGTATAACCGTATACACCATATTTAAATATCAAACGGGGAGAGAACACCCCTTATGATATCGATCGGATGGGAAATGGCCCAAAAAATTTCGAAACAATATTATTCCACCAACTTGTTCTAGCTGCATATATATAGATTTACCTCCCTTTCGTCCCAATCCGTACCACAATTTTTTTTTTAGAAAAAAAAAAGAAAAAAAAAAAAGAAGAAGAAAAAGAAGCAGGACATGCATTATAGTATTATACATTTGGTATGGCGAGTAGGCCATTATTAATTATTATTGCATCATTACATACATTCATCGGCCATGATTATTAAAACACTGTAAAGGTGAGTGACGATTATTGTAGTAATAATACAACTTGAAATCAAATTCAGATTGGCCTCGCATGAAGATATACATACGATGAATGTGGACGCTTTATTATTGCCTTCTCCTTCGAATTAAAATAGTCGGGACAGACATTTTATATTGACGACACCATTTTTATTTTTGCCCATTGTTTCTTCCTGTGTAAAGTTGGTAACAATATAGTATAGTATATGAACATATATGTATGTGATTTGTTTGATTTCCAAAGTACCCCTTGTAATAAAAGAATCAGAATTTTTCCTATTACAGAAGGAATCTCCCTCTTAACAATTAAAGATATTTAACGAGAATCTATGGCATGGCAATGCACGTATGTATCATCATTTCATGATCCACGCCGTTAGTGTACAAAATCAACGGTGTTGATTGTTCTACGTGGAGGATTATCTGATCGGGGATTATTAATGGATTATGGAGTAGGCGGCTCTAATCATAATTAATTGTTATTAGCCTATGGATTTGTGGTTTTTATTTTGGTACTTGAAATATAGAAATAATGTAATAATAATGGAATCCTTGACGAATCTAAAGATGATGAAAGCTAAGCAAATCTCCTTTGTTTGCAAGCAAAATTAGGAACGATACTATTGATTATCACCCACAACTCATTTTGATTATTGATTGATGAATGGGTATATTATTCGCAACATATGAGATTATTATCAAAACAGACGACTACAAAGCGCTACAACTGATTTTGGCCGCCACAAACATATATTCAGTTATTGGTATTTTAGGCGAAATGACCTTTTTAGTGATCAATATTCATAATCATCCCGACTTTGATCTGATTTTCAGTATAGGCTATTACAATGTGGTTTGACCTGAAATACTAATCGTCCAACATTGTAGTGGCTTATAATAATATTTGTTTGTGGTAGCCGAAAATCAGTATACAGATCGAGGCGCCATATAATAGCTTATCTCGATAATTGTTTCAATTTTTTATATTAAATCGACCAAGTGATAACCTCTTGTATCTAAACCTAGACTTGGCCAAAATAATTGAAACCAGCGGTTTGAACTGCTGGTTTGGCCAGTTCCGTCATCAACGGAAACCGACCACCCAAACATCCACCGGAACCAACCTCCGCCGGTCCGGTTAAGCTTCGGGTTTTTTTTTTTTTTTTTTTTTCAAACTACCAGTTTAAACCGATTTTTTTATTAATTTTAACAAGAAAAATTCACGGTTCAACGTGAACCAACCAAACCGATCCAATTTAAATAGACTCAAATCGGATAATTAATCGAATCGGCCAATACAGCCGGCCGGTTCCCCTTCCCCTAAATGGGGAACCAACCGATCCGGCCATGTCTATCTAAAACATGAGGTAGCTATTATTATAACCCCCTTCGTCTTGTACAGGAACTGTTTTCAATGAGTTGGTACGAATTTGAATTTCCAAAATAAGAAAACTTTCGATGTTCTATTTTATTTTTTTTGAAGAAAAATACAATAGGAATATTTTATCAAAAAAAAAGAGTGCATTTTCCTCTGACATTATTATGGGTTTGGATACAGGGTCTGTTCTGCACGCAGCTTTTGGAAGCTTTTGGGAGCTTTTGGTAGCTTTAGCTTTTATTTTAAAACAAAAGCTCCGTTCTGCACACTAGCTTTTAGGAGCTTATGGAAGCTTTTGGAAGCTTCTTTTTAGAAGCTACTTGTAGTAGCTTTAAAAAATAAGCTCCTAGCTTATTGTTGAGCAATTACAATTTTATCCCAATAACTAACTAACTACCCAATAGTCTACATTAATGTTTGTCCTTTTATGTCATTTCATACATTTTTTGACAGCTACAGCTAGTTGTACAGAACACTTAAATAAAACTGACAGCTACAGCTCCCACAGCTCCCTACAGCTTCAGCTCCCTACAGCTCCAGCTCGCAGCTACAGCTCACAGCTACAGCTCTGCGTGCAGAACAGACCCACAGTGCTGAATGAGTGACATTACTGGCGTGCTGGCCCGATAAGATGTGTGTGCTGAGTATTTATGAGGTTGTGTTGGGTATTTAATTTATTGGTGTTTGGGCGGTATAAAAATATTCAACACATACACAGCTTTCCTTCACACACATACAAAATATTGCTTCAACACTTTAGCACCTGCTGATTCAGCTCCCGGCCAAACCAAATATCATTATTAGTACCTTAATTTGGTAAGTGGTTGTAAACAATGACAATCTTCATGAAGAAGTTGTGGCAGGGTTTGATTAGGCATGCCTACTTTAAGGATTAATTAAATGCACGAATTATATTATATTATACTCTCATGTATAAAATATGAAGATAATAATTAAGGGCATGATGAGGGAATGAATAGGGACTGTGATGTTGATATGATCATCTTAGAGGTGTTTGGATTAGCGATATAAAATAGATTATTTGATTATTGTGTTTTCAAAACACAAATAATCAGGTTTGCAGCACATTTTTTTAGCGATTAAACTAATTATTTGCGTTTTGAAAACGCAATAAGCAGATAATCCATTTTCTTGCAGATAATCCATTTGCAATAAGCAGATATTTAGTATCGTGTTCCATTTTTGTTCAAAATCTCGACTCTCTCAAAAACAAATTTGTGATAATGACATTCACATGCATGATCAATCAATTAAAGCTGCGATCCAATTGATGCAAAATATGATATTTGTATATTTTGGTATATTGTGAAGGGAATATTTATATAAACCATGGGCGAAAGATGTCATAAAGTTTACTTCTACTACAACCTAGGGTTGATGTTCCAATTATTTAGTCAATTCATCAAACTAAATGCATCATTTGGTTTTGGTTATGGAATGATTAGGAGTCAGCGTATCCACTAGCAGATAGCAGATTCGAAGAGCAGATGTATACTCATCTTGGCACATTTAAAAAACAGGCGAATTTGGGTCAGATTCGAAAATCAACCCAAACCACGACCTGGACCGAGCTTGTAGAATCAGATTGAGTCTTGTATCTTATACAACCGATTAACACCGACTTGTTATCATCCATGATTTTATTTTTATTCTTTCTCTTTCTAGTTAGATTTGAAACTTTTAAGTATAAATGCTGTTATATATATATATATATATATATATATATATATGAATATTGTGTATCTAATATGGATTATTTTGGTGTGATTGATTCTTTCTCATCTTGTCCGATTCGTTTTATTATATATCTAGTCAAGCATAATTTGATTTAGTTTTATTAAGGATAAGTAATGAGTTCACCAAAAAAATTTACAGCATAGCTTAAGTGCATTTGAATCACTTATACAGAGTAGTTATAATTTTCTGATTATTCATTTAGCATTAAAAAGTGAAAGTTCTAAATTCTTTCCTACAGAAATGGATACTCTTTTCTCAATGAGAGAACTAGAGAAGTATGAAACGTCCAGTTCAAAAATACTATGTACAAAGGCCCAATGGGCCTCAAGAGTCAAGACCAGAGAAGTATCAAATGGAAGGGACAATTAGTTTTGTTGTACTACTGTATTTTCATTTTTGTTTTATTACATACACCCTCCGTTTTTATAACTTCACAGAATGCAATTCAATATACATTTTCAATCATTAATATATCAAATTATATAAAATTAAAAATTATAAAAATTTGATATTATAAAATTATGCGATTAGACAAATCCAACAACATCTCACTTGACTATATTTTATCTTATATAACTGTGTTAAAACATTGAATCAAAGTTACTCAATGAATACTATCTACTATGCAAATGGTAGAATTAAAAAAGAACAGAAGGACTACTATAGTAAGTGAGAGAACATGACACTCATGGAATTTGTATAGCTTGGGTTCTCACACATCATGTTCTATTTATTATACCATTTATATTTTAATTTATCAATTATATAAATCATTTAATTTTGAATTAATAACATACAATTAATAATTTCTATTATTTTAATTATTTGATATTTTAAAAATTTTGGGCATATAGTTTAGTAGTATTTTGGATAAATAGGTTAACATTTAGATAGATAGATTAGTATTTTGGAGATATACTTAGCACATTTTATAAACATTTTTTGTATAGAAGTTAACATTTGGATACATAGAGTATTTTGAAAATATGTATTAGCATTTTTTAAAGCATTTTCTGCATATGATTATGTTTGGGAAATAATTAGAGTTCAGCGTCTGGAGTTTAGAGATTAGAGTCTGGAGTTTGAAATTAATGGTAATAAATAGGAACAAATTTGAATAATGGTGTTTGGTAATGCAATTTTAAATTAAAGTTTAGAGTCTGGAGTTTGGAAAGTTAAAAGTTGGGGGAGAGGAGCGTTCTGAGTTTAGAGATGAGAGATTAAAATTTGACGGTTACTGTAATTAGTGTTTACTATAAATAGGATTTTAGACTATTTTTAGTATGTATTTTAAAAACTAAACGCTAATTGTTAGCGTCTTTTCTCAAACGCAGCCTTAATATTTTGGACAGATAGATTAGCGTTTGAACATATAGATTGAATGTGCAATTGGACCTTGAAAAAAATCTATTGGAATGTTGAAAAAAAAATCTAAAAGGTGGAAATAGCCAAGACCCTGTCCCACTCTTCCACTCTTTCACTCTCTTCCCCCAAATAGCCAGGTATCAAAATTACTACATACAATAAATATCATTCCCCATTTTTACTTTCCCATTAGAGAAATACTACCTTTTATTGGAGGTATTTAGGTAATCCATGTCATCACTTTCCCACCATTGGGAAGGACTAACTACATTCTTTTGTATTCCTAGGCCTTCTCCAACGGTTGCTACCCCAATTCTAGGTATTTAGGTGCCACATCGCCGCCACCTCAAAAATTAAATACCCCTATCTATAAATAAAACTCTTTCCCCAATAATAATACCCAAAAAGTAGGTATTTAGGAGACCCACTTACTATTATATTTATTATATCACTTATATTTTAATTTATCAACTATAAAAAATAATTTGGGGTTGGGGACTTACCCTAGTGGTCAAGCCCTCCGTCTCCCAGCTATAGGTTGGGGGTTCGATCCCCACCCGGCCCATTATTCCTTCCCTTTATCCCCTTTTATAATTTGTGTGGTTTGGGCTCCCACACACCTTTGCCGACACATGAGTGTAACTGTTTACCAAAAAAATATAAAACATAATTTAATTTTTACATGAATAATAAGTAATTAATATTTTCAATTATTTTAATTATTTAACATTTTAAAATATTTTGAGTACATAGATTGGTCGACGTTATGGTGCGGATGAATTTGTTGTCCGGACGTGCAGATGTATTTTTCCACCGTCGATCAATTTTTATCATCCAACGGTTGAGATTATTTGTAGGGTTAGTTTCGTAATTTTACTTGTTAGGTATTTAATTCAGCAAAATGGCATACACGACTCAGCGACGGTGCCAATCAATTCAGCGACGCGGCCTATGCAATTCAACGATATTATTGTATCGCAACATAGGATATACAATTCAGTGATATGGCATACACAACTCAGTGACGGAGCCAACATGATTCAGCAACGCGACATATGCAATTCAGCGACATTATTGTATTCATTTAGCAACACAATTTTATACATTTAAGCGACATAGCTCTACGCATTTGAAACACATCTCAGCGACGGAGCCAACACAATTCAGCGTCATGACATGTATAATTCAGGGACAATGCATATATAGTTCAGCGATATGCAAATGTGTATTTTCAGCGACTTGATATCGTATATTTTAGCGACATATTATGCATATCTCAGCGACATGTTATGCATATCTCAGTGGCATAATATAGTATATTCAGCGAATTTGTTAAGCGAAGAAACCATTACATATTTTTTTTGACAATTTTACCCTTTTTAATTTATATCCGTTAGATTTAATTCTGCGGATGAGATTTAATATCTTCACCGTGCGGACAAATTTAGTCCGCACCTAAACCGTGCCCACATAGATTAACCTTTCGGATATATAAGTTAACATGTTGAACACATATGTTAGGTTTTGGGACATACTATATGTTATTATTTTTTTAAAGCAATTTTGCATATATGCTAACATTGTGAATACATGATTAATGTTTTGGACATATAAATTAGAATTTTGGGCATTAGGTTAATTAATTGGTAGGAATAAATTAAATAGAAAAACCAATGGCTGTTATGAGCAGGGGTGTAAACGAGCCGAGGCTCGGTTATGTATAGGTTCGGCTCGGCTCGAGCTCGAAGCTCGACGAGCTTTAGAAATTGAGCTCGGCTCGAGCTCGACCCAATATATTGAAGCTCGAGCTCGGCTTGAAGGGCCAAAAAAACTCGACATAAATTTTAGAGTTTTTTTTTTTTTTTTTTACCGGGTATCCCTTGACCACATTGAACTCAAGACTAAAAAATTTTAAATTATTCAATAATGAGCTTAAAAACATGAAAGACGGAGTTCTTGATAAATATATTAAACTAATCATAATTCCTTATAATAGTCTCAATTTGGAAGGAGATTGAGATTTAGTTTTTTTGATTTAGTGTTAACCATAATAAAATATAATATACTATAGTATTAAATAAAAGGAGGAGTGAATTTACTGCTGGACTTCCTCTTCATCACATTTGTTAAGAAAGAAAATATACTATATTTTTAAGAAAGAAATAATATATATATAAAATATATTCGAGCTTATTATCGAGCTTTCGGGCCGAGTATTAGTTAGCTCGGCTTGAGCTCAATGAGTTTTATCAAAACTGACAAAAAAAAAAGGTAAAGTCTGCAAAAAGCAGGCTTGACACGAATTTTAAGGGATAAAACCCAGGTAGCTATTTGCTAACTTTGTAAATACTACCTCATTCATTCCCAATGCCTTGCTTCCTCTTTTCATGTATTTTCTTTTGTCCACGTCACCAAATACCTTGCCAATGGGGAAGGCTCAATAGGCTTCTTTTTTAGTTATTTTTTTAAAAATTGCCAATGGGGAAGGCTCAATAGGCTTCTTTTTTAGTTATTTTTTTAGAAATTAAAAAGTGTTCCATAATAATTGTTATTTTTAGGTAGTTATAGGTAGTTATGCTATGTTTTTACTATATTACCCTTTACTTTACATAAATGCTATTTGTTGATATTTATTAAAAGTAAATTTAATTAAAGGTTAAAAATGTAAATTTATAAGTTAATTAATGTAAACTTTAGTTATTAAAATTAAGATGAAAGAGACAACTATTTAGAAATGTATGGAGTATCTAGAAATAACATTAATGAAATTTTTATAATTAATGAAATTTTTATAATTTCTAAAAATACTACTGAAACGTGCACTTGGGCTCCAGGATCCCGACAAGCCCCTCTGTCCTCTTTGCCAATATGTCTGTCTCCCCATGACCCTCCCTCCCATCAGAGGGAGGGGAGCCGAGCCGCCAAGAATTCTCAATCCAGACACGCCTTTCCACTGTACTAGTGTACCAACCCTCAATTAATTCCTTATGCATATCGAATGTCCTGTCCAAAACCCCAAGTCAACAGTGATTTCTGATTTACTATCTTTCATCGTTTCGTGATTCGTCTCCCTTCCCTAGTGAAATTTGCACTCTTCAGCTGTTTTCCCCTTGAGATCTGCGGGATTTTCAACTCCATGCCCGAGCATTCAGGTAATTTTATTTGTTTTTGATTTAGTGCAATTTTATGGATTCGTTTTATAATTCATTGCCCCCGTTTTGTTTTGCTCGTGCCTGCATTTCAATTCCATTATTTCTCATGAATTGATGCTGTGGGTGTTGCTTGTTGGGGATTTCTGATTTGATTTAATTGGGTTCGATTGGAGTGAGTTAATTGTGTTGTTGGGTCTATATATGCTTTTATTTTGAGGACATTTGTGGAGAAAGGTTGAATAAAGTTTCAATTTGGATTTTCTGCGGAAGAAAGTGTAGTTTTTAAGATTTACCTGTTAACTTGGAATGGGTGTTTTTGTTTATTTGGGATTATCGTACATTTTTGGTGAGATATATCTGTATGATGTCTCTGTTTTATTCGTTTTCCATCAATTTGAGAGCTAGGAGATTGGACAGCAAAATTTCTACAATCTTTTTTGATTCAATTGATCCGGGTTTGTTAGATAATTTAAAGGGACGCAAGAAGTTGGATTTTCGGTCAAAAGTTGCCATTCATACAATTGGTGTTGGTTTTATTTATTTATTTATTTATTTATTTTTTGTGTGTGCCACAGTTGAAGTAGGTTGACGAAAGAAGTTCACACATTGTGTAAAGAGGGAACTGTGCATTTCTTTGGTTTTCAATTCTCATGATCCCGCAAAAAAAATGGGCTATTTTTTAAGGTCTTCTAAGAAGGGTAAAGAGCCGGATCAAGGTTAGTTGATTTTAATGCATCTTTTTCTAGTTGTTGTTGTGTTGCTATGAATTGTTTCTTTGTTGTCCTGTTTACATTGTAATCAGTTTGTGCTCACTAAGACTTAAAAGTGCATTATGATTCAGGTCCGTGTTTTTCTGAGGATGTGAACAGAGACGAAGACCAAAAGAAAGTTTGTTGTTCGAGTGAAAGTAATGGTAGGAGCAATGGTATGAATGTTAATTGCTCCAAAATAAGCCCTCAGTCTATCGATATACCACATGCTCTCTCTGTACATGATGGGGCTGAAACTATTGATTGCAACCCTGGTGTTAGTTTGGCACAGAAAAAACATGACATTGCTGAGAGTGATGTTCTTGATGAGGACGAATGTCTAGAGGAGAATCAAAAGAAGAAAAAGCTGAAACTGACAGAAGTAAGTGCAAGAACAAGAATTGGTTTGGACACGGAGGAGGAGATATTAAGTGAATCTTTGTTGGATCTTCCTTGTCAAATTGAAAATACTTCTTTGGATCAACCTATTGAACCTGAATTGGTGACACATATCTGTATAGAGAGTCAGAGTAGTGAGAAGAACACGACTTTTGAAAATGGGATATCGGGACAGGTGGTCGAAGACAAATTATTGGAGGAAGTCACTGATCATTGTTTGGGGCATCAAACCAGTTTGAAGAATGATGACATTGAGGAATCAAATGAAAGCAAAAGTGAAATTAATGATGTTGACGTTGATTTATTGGTGTCTGGTGCAACGAAAACAGATGAATTCATGGGAGCCTCATCGGATGATTGTAAAGATACACCCGTGCAACATGAAGAGCAAAATATGGCATTGGACGCTGCTTTCTCTTCAGAGCAAGGCAATGATTCAGAAGGTGTTGATTCCCAAATTCCAAATGGAAGCTTAAATGTGGCACCAAATACAGATATTTTGAGCTCTGCAGGGAAAAAGCTTCTCGTCCTTGACATTAATGGGTTACTCATTGATATCTCTTCATATGTGCCTTATCATCCCGATCCTGATGATATAATCCATAAGAAAGCAGGTAATATAATAAGTAATTCGTAAGTTGTTGCTTCAAATAGTTTCCTAGCTGCTTCTAATTTTGGTTGAATTTCTCTCAGTTTTTAAGAGGCCATATTGTGATGATTTCCTGAATTTTTGCTTTGAGAGGTTTAATGTTGGGTTCTGGACATCAAGAACAAAGTACGCACCCGTCTTTGCCTTGTCGTGATTAAGTCTCTCTTCTTTCCCACTTTCTTGCTTACTTATGTCAGTGTCATATTCATTCTGTTGTTACTAGTTGTCTTGAAATATACATTCTAATGCGCTTGTGGAAATGACGCAGAAAAAACATGGATCCGCTTCTTGATTTTCTTTTAGGAAGCAATAAGCACAAGTTGCTTTTTACTTGGGTAAGTAATTGTTGCCAGTGTTCACTTGAGTGGCAGGCTACTCTATGCCATCCTTATGTTCTTAATTTTTTGTCAATTCATGCCTGAAATATGCTTTTGTTTATTTCTTAGTATTACTTTTATGTAGATTCTGTGTAATTAATTGGTATGAGTTTACAACATTTTGTAGCAATCTGCTGACCAATGCTCATTTCTGTGACATGCTTTTGCTTGCTTCAAACATAGCTTATTTTGTTGGTGAAGCAAAAGAGATATTGTATATTTTGTTTAGTCGAAAATTTAGGATCTGATGGTTCAACATATGGTATCATTACTGAACATATTTTCTTCAGGTACGTAAATAAGAATTTCTCCTCATTCTTATTAAACTGAACAGTTGGCTTGCTCGTTTTGTTTGTAAAGCATGTGTTCAAGGTTCGTCACATACTTTCATACGGTGTTTCTCAAAGGACAAGGAAACTCGTATGGATCTCATATGGAATCTGTTACACTATTTTCAAATCAGAAAAAGGCTTTAGTCTTTAATGATAGTGGTTAATAAGTAATCTCTTAGAAAGCTAGTGTTCTTGCCAATGATGTATAAATGCAGTACTTGAAATCCATCCTCAAAATTTCTTTCGGATGTGAATTATTGATCATAGTTTTGTCGTGATGAATACAGATCTTCTCTCATTTCATCTTTAAAAAGCTCACCTCATCTCACAACTTTTTTATTTTTAACATGATAGGATCAATCGCACTGCACGGACACAGGGTTTTATACAGTTGAGAAAAGGCACAAACCTCTTCTCTTAAAGAAACTCAAGAAATTGTGGGAAAAGCGCGACCCCAATCTTCCATGGGAGAGGGGATTGTTCAACGAAACAAATACGCTGTTGTTGGACGACACACCTTATAAGGCCTTGTCAAATCCAGTAAGCTTATTTAATTTCCCTTCCTGCTGTTTAAAAAAAAAAACGAAAAAAAAAAAACATGTTCTTCTCACAGTCTTATTTGTTGCTCATTTTTTCAGCAATATAATGCAATTTTTCCGTATACTTATCGATTCCAAGACCTGAAGGACAACTCATTAGGTCAGTTCTTCAATATTTTCTGCTAGTCGTAAATAAACATCGCAAACACCCTAACACACTGAACTTCCAATCAAACTATGTTTCATAATAGTCGTTAACATCAGGGCCGGGTGGTGATCTTCGTATTTACCTGGAGGGTTTAGCTGCTGCTGAAAATGTTCAAGAATACGTGAAGCAAAACCCCTTCGGGCAGAGATCCATCAACGAAAAGAACCTATCGTGGGGGTACTATAGAAAGGTTATAGAACGCAGTACAACACCCCCAAGAGAAACCGGTGGTGATGATTAATTCCTCGGGGTTAATTGTTGTAATCCTAACTTAGAATTTCCTACAAAAAGGAACTCATTTTTGTCCTACAGAAAGGTAGTTTTAGTATGACCTCGTCTCTGGGTGGTTTCCATAACCAAGCAGCTGTAATAGTATTCAGTTTCTTGTTTATCGATGTTGTGTATTCAATCCCTACCTACCTTGCTATTTACGTATATGACAAATCAGGTCAATTTTCAATGCCGAATCTTGCAATTTGTACTTCATTCTTTTTCTTTTAAATAGCACTATAAGTTTTCAACATAAAAGCAAGAGTCATTAAATTCCAAAAGCAGAACACACACTTGTTTGAAAAACTGAAATTTAGCGTCTCAAACAAAATACTTGCCATAGGAATTGTAATTTTTTTCCTCCCTCAAACCCTTTCCTTTTACCCTGCTTTAGAAATTTCTTAATATTTGTGTTTGTTTATAGAAATGTAAAAAGAAAATGGATTACGATGAAATGATTGCACGGGTTTTAGTTTTAGTGAGAGTGGGTAAGTGGTAGACTAATTGTCTAGTTACTGTTAGGCACGGAAAGTAAGATAGAATTAATTTGTGAATATATATTGGGGTCCACATCGTTGTTAGAGGGAAAAATTATTTTTATTTATAGAAAAAAGACATTTGTGATGGGGACATAAAAAACAGTAACTAGGACATTTCAGTTGAAACAGAGGGAGTACAAATTAAACAACGACATGGGACACCAATCCGGTTACGGTACAACCCCTTCAAGAGTCTTTAGGTGCAGACATCACAAAAAAGACATATCGCATCACAAAACACATCTATGAGCATCACATTTTTTGGCATCATACAACACATCTCTCATAACACACAAAATACATCATTACATCACACAACACAACTCTCACATCATATACATGGTGGCTGCATGTGCACCACCTGCACACTAACCACTTCCATGGGACACTAAATTTAAGTTGGTCCATAAAAACAAATAAAGGAGAATATCCCGCACATTCACCGACATGGGACACTGCGGACGCGGACGTGTTCAATGACATCACATTCATTATATTTTCTTCTAGGGTTTTGGGTTTTGCGTTTAGTAACCTAGCTTGGAATTACTTAAAATGCTGATTCTTCAATGTTTTAAGCTGACATGTTGATATATGGTTTATCAATGACGACTGGATCTCCCTAGAAAGCTAAGCTTTTGTGCAACTAGTTGTCATAGATATCAACTCGCTTTTTGTTGTCGCCACATCACCAGCGTAGCGTACGTGGCATCAAGCAGCGGCGGATCTAGAATTTTTTTCATTATTATTACAAAAGTGATGGAAACTATGTTGAAATTAAGGATGATAGTTAAAATACAAAAACTATTGGAAAAATACTCCCTCCTTCCCATTTGAGATGTTACATTTCTTTTGGGCACCGTATTTTAGGTAGAATGAGTTATTATGTTAAAATGGAGTAAATAGTTGATGTGATGTTTGTTTGAAAGAGTAAAAATTTTCTAAATAAGAAAATGTGACAATTGAAGTGGGACGGACCAAAATAGAAAATGAGACATTTGAAATGGGACGAATGAAGTACTAGATTATAATTGATTATAGTACCACAAAAATTCAATTGTTGCACAAAGTCAAATCAAGCAAAAATCTAAAAAATTTTCTAGCTTAAAATAGCAAGTTTATCAATTTGAGTGGATTCCTATGCCACCAAAGAATCGTAAGTGGGTCCGCCTATGGCATCAAGCTTTTGCGGTAAGTCTTTATGGTTCATTTAAATCAAATGATTTAATTTGGTTTTGAATTATGAGAATTCATCACCACACAAAATTACTGAATTGGCTGCGGATTAATTCCATGACTTAGGAGGAAAAGCCATATTATTGGATATGTCCAGCTAAAAAATGCTTTCGATCGAAGATTAAAGGTTCTTGGTGACAGACAATTAATTGGCACTAATTAAAATAATACTCCCAATGACGATTATTTTTTGTGAATACCAGGGTATCCCCATGTCTCATTGGACCCAAGACTAACCCCTCGAGAATCTGCAAGGGCAATTATTGAACCATTTAATGTCAAAATTTATCTCATGTCAGATTAATCGGCTCATTGGGACGGACACTATTGCTATTACAGAAAAAAAAAAACATTGTTCTTCAATTTTTTTTATCTATTACTTTTTTTATTATTAATTATCAAATAGTGTCAAATTTGTTGTGCGGGCTCCCGCCACCATTTCCTAGCCTGTATAGGCTGTTCAGAAAAAAAAAAATGCCAAATTCGGTTATAACTAATTAATTATAACCAAGTCACCACCAATAATAGTGTATACTATATGTTTGAATTGGCAATAATATAAAACCATTATCTTTTAATTAATCACTACAGACATCGAAGTGCTATAATGTGTATATGTAGCTAAGATCTTTAGAGTTTAGGCAATAATGTAATGTCTAATGGTAAGTTAAAGATACTAGATAGGTATCAAGATGTATCAAGATTTAAACGTCCTCAAATTGGAGTATTAATATTTCTCACCATTAAAATATCTTTAGAGTTTCAATAATGTTATGAGTTATGACTAGATTAAAAATGCCTAGCGATCATTTCATCTAGCTACCTAGCTAGTGCATGCATCAAGGACTATAAAGAGGGAGACACTCACTCTAGCATTCACTCTACCCACATATATATACTCAATTCAGTACATATTTTTTAAAATTAATAATTCACGTTGAAATTTTAAAACTATAAGATAGAAAATTCAATGAATTGTTATTTAACAATATATTTTTTTCTATAATTATTATATAAACACGAATCAAATTAAAATTGAGTAATAAATAAAATAATACCAAAAATCATCCGTACCATATTAAACTTGAGTAATACATATGGATTGCCGACTATAAGTTCACCAAAAGTTTCTGATTTCTTTTCTCAATTACTTTTTGTTTTTGTAAAAACTAAACACAAACATTAATTAGGGCACGTTTGGATTGACTTTTGAAAAAAGTAGAAGCCAAAAGCAGAAGCAAAAGTGAAAGCCAAAAGCAGAAGTATGTAATGTTTGTGTTTGGATGGAATGTTTGAAAAACATCTTTTTCTAAAAAATATGTTTGGATGAATAAAAATGAAAAGTGCTTTTGGAATGTAGGAATTACCAAAAAGGATATGCTATTTAATATGATAATAAGATATATTTATAGTATACTCCCTCTGTCCCATTTAAGATGTCTAGCTTGTTTCATTTCTACACACAATCCAATGCATTTTTTCAATTGTTAATATCTCAAAATATATACAACAAAAAATTATGTAAAATATATATTATAAAACTACATGATTATACGATTCTAACAAGATCCAATTCGACTATTTTTTTCAAACATATACTTAGAATAATATTGAGTCAAAGTTAAACAATGAACAGTGCCAAAAAGTCAAACCAGACATCTTGTCTGGGATGGAGGGAGTAATTTATACTATTAAGTAATGGGGTATTTAAGTTTTTGCACATTTTACGAGGTGCTTTTGGCTTCTGCTTCTCCCAAAATCATTTTTTTGGCTTTTCGATGTGCATTTGCTTTTTCTTAAAAGCCCAAACAGACAACTAATTTCTACAAGAAGTGTTTTGGCAGAATTAAAAGCCAAAAGCACCTTCCTATCCCTAGAAGCCATTCCAAACGGGCTTAAAAACCCATCTTTCAAATTTTTGGGTGGAGGGACAATGGCAAGAGGGTTTTCTAAACTGGAACAAAATTAAAAATTTTCACTGAAATCTATTATCCTCCCAAAAATGTGACAAACAAGGTAAAATCCCAAGAAGAGGATACAAACAAAATGCTCATACAATTTAATGCAATTCACAATTTTTGCATAGATGCAACAACTGAAGATCTACAGCTTTATCTCATGTTTCACTATCACTTGTTCCTGATCGTGATCAATTATTGGCTTCTGTGATCAGAAGCTCATTCTGATAAATCTGTGACTCTACGTAAGTCACAGTGCTGTATTTTGGAGTAAATAACCACGCATTTATATAATAATCTATCTACACACACATTATTGCAAAAAAAAAAAAAAAAAAAATTAATATTAATTACTTTTATTATGTAAAGAGGAGTTCTCTTACTCATTGCAAGAATCCTTTGAATAAAGCCTTCATCAAGTCTTCTGTTTCTTTCCATCAAAGCCCTAAAGGATTACTTTCTTGATCTTCCTGCTGTATCTTTTTCCCTTAGTTGATCTTTTTGGGAGCTAATCAAGTTGAGGGTTGTTGGCAAAAGTGGGGAATGCTGGACATGTTGCAAGTGACTGATTTGTCTCAAGTCGTTGTTGCCCGAACAAGGGAAGGTCGGGATGTTCGAATGGGATAAGTGCAGCTGAGAACTCGAAGGAAGAACTGATGGCAAAACACCGGTGTGGGACTGATTATGATCATCTGATTGAGCACTTGTAAAGTTACCATACCCTTCCCCAAATTGGGATAAGGTCATGTTCTGATGATCCAAATGGAAATAAGGGCTGTAAGGGATGTTTGTGAAAACGGATTGATTTCCCAAAGGGAAAAGGTTCTGTGCTGAAAGCTGAGCTACAAATCCTCCAAAACCCTCCTGGTTATGTGATGCACTCCATTTGTCCCTCCCTTCCCCATTTTCATCCATTTTGCCCTCACCTTTTGCAGGATTAATCATCCCCAAATCTTTGGAGTATGAACTGAGGAAATGGGGTTGAGGGTTGGCTGGTAATGGATGGGAAGGTATCAATGGCTGATGTGCTAAATAAGTGAATATGGGCACCATGGGAAGAGCAGGAAGCTTATCGATATCGTTCTTGGTTGCATCGAGCAGCCAATCCACAACCTTGCTGGGCTGACTGACGCCGAGCTTTTCTTGAAGATCGTAGAGCTGAATTGCTGTGGGCACAGAAAGCCTAATCCTCCGGTCCCTCAATCCCCTCACTGTGCACACTTTGCTGTGCCGGTCTTTGCCCCCAAAGGAACGAGACACGGGAACAATTCTTGGATTCTTGTGGACGGACCACCGTCTCGAAGATGAAGATGGGATCTTGGTAAAGTTATTCACAACATTGGGCTCACCTTCATTCTTCATTTTCTGGCTATACTTGAGTCATTTTCTTTTTTTTTTTTTTTTTTTTTTTCCTGCAAGAGATCATGAAGTAGATAACTCAACAAATTGCACCAAGATTTAGTTGGAAAGGGAAAAACCTCATCTTTCTTATTTTTTCTCTTCTTCTCATTTCAATTCGTACTTTAATTTGCGGTGATTTAGTTTCGAAGAAACAAATAGATTCTCTACTGCAGATCCAGATTGCAGATTCTCCGATCCATAGATATGGACAATTGAAATTCTTCAGTTTCCTCGTTTTTTTTGGAAGTCTCAAATTAATCTATAGAAATTGCTCCAATTAGGGATTTGGTGGACGGAAGTAAAACCTAATTCCTTCCCAAAGCAACAGTTGCTAACTTGATCGTATTCATGATGTAATTGTTCGCACAGAACACAGAAATTAAGTTTAAAAAGGATTAGGTTTTGGAAATTGCAACAGGAAAAGATTCCAGGTTTATCTAAAAAATGATACAAGTACAAAAGATCAGCCGGTTCTTGTAACTGGTGAAAACACAACTCAAATACCAATTCAGAAAAGACCTAAATTCAATACATCAAGAGAAGAACAGCAAAGAACACCATAAAAGGATTGAAACTGACCGACACTTCGATATCGCAGTTTCCTCGACCTGATCCCTTATCTTGACTGGATGCAAAATTGATGGGGTCGTGGAAATATGAGCACTGATTCCTCAGCTCATTCTTGCACTGAAGTGATGGACTGCTGAGGAGTGCTTCCTTTGACTGGAAAACCCATATGTAGTAAAGCCTATAAAATTCTCGAGTTTAATAATTGCAATAGTAATAATTTAGTGAAATGGAAACGATAGAATATTGGAATCCCTTATTTGCAAAAGGAAGGAAAAAAAAAGGCCAGAAGATATGGTGCATTTTCGACCAAGTGGCATGTAGCCTAATGACACATAAAATTGGTTTTTGTGAGGATGCAAGTCTGATCAAAATAATAATGTTGCTTGTTGATCAATAGATGGAAAAAATTACTCATATATATTCCATGACTTGAAAAAAAAAAAAAAAAGGCAACATACTGCTTACTGCTGTGCTAATTTGGGATAGATTTTAAGACTTCATGGGACAAGTCAAGTCTAATACAGACACATGTAGAGTCACATGACATACAAAACGAGGGTATCAGCAAAATTAAAGCACATAACGACATTTTTGGCTAATAAAGACCCTGGGAAATTAAATTTGATGTTTTATATGGGAAAATTACTTTTTTTTTTCATCCCATAATTAGGGGTGTATTGGATAGAGAATCTATGAAAATTTTTTGAAGTTTGAAAGTTTGGGTAGTGTATTCAATTTAGGTTTTAAAAATTCTTTAAAATTAAAATCTAGAGGTATTCAATACAGATTTTAATACAGATTATAAAAATCTAGCCAGGTGTATTCAATACAGATTATAAAAAGTCTTTAAAAATTTTGAGTTATTCAACCGTCTATGGATTTTAATTCTTCATACTTTAATGGATTCTTTTAAAAATTATAACTATGCAAAATTTTTCCAAATTTCTACGGATTTTGTCTAAGTAGTCAAACTCTACATAGAGTCTGTACAAAATCAACCAACTCTACGTGGAGTCCATAGACTTTCTAAATCAACCAACTTTTTAAAATCCATAAAAATCTGAAACGAATACACCCCTAGTTAGTGTATCCTAACATTTGGTTCCTTATTTATGACTTTCTCAATTTAAGCCACAGGAGAAAGAATATGTTTTTTTTTTCCCTATTACATTCCACCGTACCGTCAAAATTAGCAATTAGGTTAAACTATTGATTTATAATTTTATATAATTTTGAGGATACATTTGAAATTTTAAACGTAAAACCAAAAAAATGAAGAGAATTTTAATGTCACTTCTAGAATCGTTCAAATTCATGTTAAAATTGCCTAATAATGGCCTCAAATGTAACAGTTTAATTTGTTGGAGGGACAAGTACATAAATAAATAAACAAAAACTTGCCATGTAGAATCAAACTTGAGAAAATTATAACATTGAACTGAAAGATGAACATGGGATATTAAAAAAAAGGAATTTTACCTGTTTTTTACCCATGATACTTTAGGCATGTTTGGATTCCATTTTTTTTTTTTTTTGGGATAAAAAACGCAAATAGCGTTGGCTAACAAACAAGTTCAAAAAAAAAAAACCCCACAAAAGTAACAGAAGAAGGGAAGAAGAAAAGAGCATGTTTGGATTCCATGAATGTGAATTTCAATAATTGGAGTTAAAAAAAAAGTGAGAAAGTTAGCTTGCTGTCATTTGGTGCCAAAATCCAATCTTTCAAATCCATTTTGTATTAATTAATTCAAAAAGTAGTTCTTGTTAGTTGGACATAGGTAAGCATATAGAATCATAGACTACAAAAGAGAAAAAATTGTTTTAGGGACATGAAAAGAATAATAGTAACAGAAGCATTACACTTACAAATTATTAATACAATGGATAAAAAGAAGTAGAATAATGACAATGGGAATCCAACATATGCCAGTACCGTCATAATTTCAAGATTGAAATTAAATTGTGGTGTATGATTTTCGGGAAGTTTCAATAGCTGGATCTATGGGATTATTATCGATATAGGATCTAGTAAGTAGATGAGGGACCAATTATAAGGACCTTCTTTAAAGCTCCTGCCTTCTTACCATTTTCACAGGACCACAAAAGCAATTTGCAGTAAGATTTGCATCAGTATACAGACAGTTTTGGTTCCCCCTTTATTCTGTTATTAATTTTTCCTGGCCACAATTATTGAGCACTTTAAACGAATATAATTAGTTAAGCATCAGTAAAAGTGAATAACAAAATTACAGAATGGTTACAGATATGTGATCGGAAAACCCTAATTAGGAACTGACAGGCTTTTATACTGTTGGGTTACACACCATGCATGATGCTTTTAATTTATGAAAAGTTTTGCAAACACAGAATTAAATATAAATATTTCTGTTTTCAAACTTTCACTTTTGCTTCTAATTTTAATTTTTTTTATTTAGAAAAAAAAAAACTACAAACCTATGAGTAGTCAATATTAAAGAGAAGTCAAAGAAAACAAAAAAAGAATATATGAGCTTGCACTTATAGAATGAATTAAACTCATGCAACTCAAAATTCACTCATAATTCACTCATATATAGTTTTGTGTGCAAAATCATTATATGCTGAATATGTTGTTCTAAATAAGTTTTGCATTAGGAAATAATTAATTTATACCTATTCACATACAAACAAGAGGGACCCAACACAAAAACCATGGATTTGGAACATTCAAGATATAATGAAAATTAACATTCAGTATAGTAACTAATCCACATGTATAAGGAAAAAATTCAAATATATAGCCGTCAAATTGGTAATTAGATGGATTGGACTAATTAAATGGAATGGTCGTTTGCTCTCAGTTTTAATAAGTTCATGGTTCGAATTCATACAAATTCAATTCTTCATCTTTGTTCACTTTTATACTTTGTAAGTGTGTATAGTGTATACACTTGAATTAATATTTCACCATTTATGTACTAGCTACATGTCCATAAACATTGATATTAGCCACATGTTTATAGTTTTATATGTTGCCTTATGGCATTAAGATATGCATAAGGGTTTTAATTAATACTCCACCTTATTAGGTTAAAATGATTTTAATTATTATTAATATGTGTGAATCCTTTAGCATCTTAACATATAAACGATGTGGGACATTATAACATCCCAAGATACCCAAATTGGTATCCAAGAGTTTGATAACATGTTAGAAAAACAATGGATACGAGGTTCCAACCTAAAACTAATTGATGATAGATGGAATAGTAACCCAGTTTCATATAAATGTGGTGGCATCCCAATACATAAGCAATGTAAGACATTGTAACACATGCATATTTTTAATTTTGCCTTGAGTTTTGCAAGCTGTGTACGTAAGATAACTAAATTCAATTATTCACTAAAGCTATATACATACTTGTGATAATTATTTCAATTTAGGATTGTAGATTGTTCATTTTAATTGGTTTATTCCAATTGTTTAATGTGACACATGGTGGTTGATACTAATTAATTAAATTAATTTCAAGATGGTGTACATACAACTTTAACTAGTTAACTTCCTCATTTATTATTTACTTGTCTGCAATTCATTTCTAGCAAAGGGAGATCGAATGAAACAATCTTTTTTAGTGTAATGAATATTTCGATTATTCTCGTCAATATCACACTCTATCATTTGGGATATATACGCAAAAAGACCAAAAATAAACATTATCGGAGGAAGATAATGGCCATGTGTGGCAATTAACCGTTAGCTGTTAGTTGATAGCTGAGTCAATCAACTGTTTGTATTTAGATGATTGATCATTTAACTGGTTTGAGTAGCTGATTGGATTGTTGTTATATAAAAGTGTCTGGTAAAAATTAACTGATAATGAATAATTGATTGAGGTGAAAAGACATATAAGGGCATGGTGTATTTTATTAGTACTTAAAATTTGTTTGAAAAATATTTTAATTGATAAATAATAATAGTTAATAATAATAATAATGTTCATGGTGACACTGATGTATATTAAAATAAATATTCACTGATAAATATATTTAAATATATTTAAAGAAAATTAAGCTGTTTACTCAAAAGATAATTAAGTTCAAAATGAGATAATAATCCAAATAATATAAATAAATATTAACAGTAATGAAGAAAAGGATCAAATTATAAATTAAAGAATTCTACTAATAATCTATTTCAAAAAGTAAGAATTTCCAGCTTTTTGGAAAATAGCTTATTTAGCACTAAGCTAATTTTATTTCTTATTTACCAAATACTCAATTTAACTGTTTAATCACCTCCAAAAAGCTATTTCTCAAACACCCTCAATCTAATCAACAAAGTTTCCACATTCCAAAATACAAAATGAGAAAAGAAATGTTAAATACATCCCATAATTTTTCCTAATTTAACAAAAGTTGATTTTCACAATTGAGGATAGGGACCGGATTTAGTGGTCAAACCCTTGATTTCCAATCTTTAGGTTGAGGGTTCGATTTTCCCCACCTAACCCCATATCCCTCCCATTTATCCATTTATAATTTGTGTGTCATTACGAACTACAGTTAACCTACTTTAATCACCTCTTAATCTACTGCCACAGCAACAAAATATCTCACTCTTTGAGTTTATACATTAGAATTAGGCCATGGCAAAATTTTTGGAGAATATATGATGGTATATATTTATTGGATTTTATTTACTTGCCTTCTGATTCATTAATTATATTAAATTTAAATTTAAGATTTCAGTAAAATGTATGGTTTATATATATTTCATACAATGGGTTAGGCGACCCTTGAAAAACATATTGGTTGTGTGTGAATGTATTTACTGCTAATGAAGAAACAATGTGTAAGAATATATTGGGAATGAGGACTTGGGTTCAATGGTCACGTCCACTAACTAAAGTTGGGGTTCAATTTCCCACCCAGCCCTCTATTCATCCTCTTATTTCTTTGTAATTTATATGACATGAGCTTCCACATTTTTTTAGCATGTATACGTCGTTTAGGGAAAAAAAAATGTATTGTGGTAGACGACTATTAAGTGGTCCTTATTCGTTATGTATGGCAGTGTGTAGTTGTGGGAGTGTGCAGAGGTAGAGGAAAACTGTGGGAAGAAATGGGGTTCAGCCAAATGTCATGAAAGGTCACAATACAAATACAGACAATTTGGACAGAGACCCAGCTGCAATAAATATAGTAATTGGTAATAATGGAGGATGTAATGATCAGACAGAGCTGGTATTTCTGCACTCGATCATACCGTATTTATTTATCTCCTCTTTTAACTGATAGTTCATGCCACAAGCTATATATGCAGATCAGAGCCCAGCTGAGCCACCCACCCATGGAAATTTTGTCGCACCAAAACATGAACCATGTATCTACAATATATAATTAATTAGCTTGAAGAAATCATTTGATCTTGGAATAACCACATAATAAGCTTACATACGAAACCAGGATTCATCTTGAGGGAGAGTGCATTTTCACTAGAAGTCATAAATATACAAACATAAAAATTAAATTCAAACTATTATGTTTGATTTCATTTAATTTTTAGTTGATTTGAATTCATCATTACAAGAATTTATATTTTAACAACCGGAAATTTTTGATTAAAAAAAAAAAAAACTCTAAATTTTGGTCCTTAAAAATGTTTGTGATTGAATTTGCAGAGAAGCCTTAGTAATCAAAATTTTTAAATATTGAATTCTTTAGTTACCAATATTTTAGGAACTGGATTGGGCTTAAAAACCAAATAAAGTTGAGAAAATTAATAAATAATTGGGCTAAAACCTAAATTATTAGGGCTAAAAATAATTGTTTAGGCCTACGTTATGGTTAAAAAATTTAAGAAGGGAGGCACATTCTTTATTTTTTCCTAACGAGGTTGTACTTAACTATATATTGATCACTAGAGTTCATGTCACAAATTATAGTGGGGCTCACAAAGCCCCTCCATTTATACACTTATTTCGCCACTAAGCTTCTTCTTTTATATATACTCATATTTCGTGTTACTTTATGATTAGGAATCTGAATCCTACCCGATCCCCTATTCCTCATCTAATCACCCTCATTTCCTTTTCTTTTCTTTTCTTTTTTTTTTTTTGTGGGACGAAGCTCACACTATTGTTACTGTCGCTCGAGTTTCAATGCTATGAGGGTTCCACAAGCCCTGAAGCTAGGGATGACAATTTCACCCGCACCCGCCTAAAATCCGATCCACCCGATCCGCCGAAATGGATGAAAATCCGATAAAAGGTGGATTTTTATAGGGTGATGGGTGGATCGGGTGACGGATCGGGTCGGAGATGGATTTAGGCTCATCCAACCCACCACCCGATCCATCATCCAACCCACCACCCAAACCATCCATCACCCGTTCTATTTTATTTTATTTTTTTTGCGTAGCAATAGCCTTGGAACCCGTTCTATTTTATTAAATATGTATACTCAATATATTTTAGTAAAAAATATTAAAATAGTTTTTCCTCTATTTTTTCTTCCACGGTCCATTCCGCCGTTCCAATTTTTCACAATTCCCCCGTAATTACATCACTCATTGCTAATGAATGCCTTATCGACTAATCTTCCTCATGTCAAGACTCATGTTTTATAATTTTCTCGTTTGACCCTTTCATTCTCAGTGTTTGATTCCTCCAC
The DNA here is from genome assembly GCA_030278955.1 of Hygrophila difformis. NCBI lineage: Eukaryota > Viridiplantae > Streptophyta > Magnoliopsida > Lamiales > Acanthaceae > Hygrophila > Hygrophila difformis. Next base: position 5,010,982 of record JAOANR010000015.1, read on the forward strand.
TTTTGGATATTATTATTTTGTTTACACTTCGCTTTCATATATAGCAAATCAGGTACGGTTTCCTAAACTTTACGATGTTCAAACATGAATTAACTTTGACTATAAATGATTGCAAGTTTATGTATATTTTCAAATTCATTACTCACCCGATCCACCCGTTTCACCCGTGGTTGATGGGTGGATTGGATTTGGGTTGAGTTTTAAATGGATGATGGGTGGATTGGATGATGAAATAACACTCATGGATGGAGGTGGATTTACCCTTCTTCGATCCACCTCCGACCCATTGCCATCCCTACCTGAAGCCCTCTTTCACCACAGACAATGCAGAAATTTCCTTGACTTAAATTTTAGTATTAAGGAGAGCATCAATCACAGCAATTGAGGCCAAAGAATATGAATATACCTTAGAACTGTACAACTCCTTGTGCAATTATTATATATAAGCCACGGTACAATCTGAACAGCATCTCCATCACGTGTATCTAGCTTGTTATTCAAACGTGATCTCCGGACAACCTTGATCATATGGCCGGGAAGCATATATATTAAGGAACCACATATGATGAAATGTCAATACTAAATAAAATGGTAAGGCATTGTATGTGTGCAGGGATTATTAAATATTTATTTAGCTTAGGTTGTAATAAAATCCATCAATGAAAACTTGGAGAACACTCCCACTGTTTTTTCCTGTTGCTGGCTTGCTGCTGGCTCCATGCACCTCACTTATTTCAAGTGTTGTGCGAGTATATTCCCCTTTCCCCATCTGGTAGAATGGGGATTTCTTTTTAAGGCGTGAGCAATCTGGAATCCTGGGCCTTACTCATGGTCTATCTCAAAATTGGGCCTAATATTTCCTTCAAGGCCCATAATTACTTGTGGGCTTGCAATGCAAGCCCAGCTACAAGACTCTTAGGCTTTTCTGGTCCTGGTCACTGTGCGGACATGTGATAGATTGTACATTTACAACAAGTCAACAATCACAATCATAATTCATAAATACAAAAATTAAAATACCTTAAAACACCCAAACTGACTAGGTAGCCAGCCACACTACCATCTCAACACTTTTATTTGCAATAATCTAATATTATGAGATGCTAATCTCATAGTACACAACATGAAATTACATAAACTGATCTTCTGTGGCCCTCAACTCAATTCCTTCAATAATAAGGCCAGATTTCCAGCCCCCAAACTCAACTCCAAAGACTCTGCTTTCGATACAATATGTGTCCCCTTCGGCCACAAAAAACTCCCCCAATTCAATTTCCATCCAACCGTCTGTTCTACTCTTAGCTCCGACGCATCCCTCGGACTGCAATTTCCCTGTTGGTTGAGCTAGATAAGCTGTTCTAACATTATTATTATTATTCTCTTCAGTCTCAGTCATGATTCCCCCAACACATTTAACTGACATGTTTACCGGTGAATCATTTGTGTAGGAATCAGCATTTTCCAGTTTATACACAAGATAGGATGCATACTTTGTGTTAGGCGAAAGCAACTCACAGGGAAATGTTCCACTTATATCCAACAAACAAGCACTTTTCAGTACAATGACTTCAGAAAATCTGCACTCGAAAACAGCGGCGAATCCATAATATTTTTTCAGTAGCATCACAAAAGTGATGCAAATTATGTTTAAGGACAATAGTCAAAATACAAAAATTATTAAAAAAAAATTAGGTTGTAATTGATTTTAGTGGTATCACCACAAAAATTTAGTGGTTGAACAAAGCAAAATCAAGTTAAATCTAAAAAAAAATAGCTTAATATATCAATATTATCAAATTTGAGTGGTATCTCGTGTCACCGTATCTCTCTTATAGCATCCGCCTATGCTCGTATACCATATACTACTCCGTTTCCGTGAAATTGAAACATTTGTTTTTTTACACTATTCATGATTCAACTTTGATTCATGTTTATGTAATAGTTATACAAGAAAATAATATAGTCAAGTGAGATCTTGTTAGAATATCAAATTTTCGGATAGTTTTTGAATATCAAATTTTTATAATTTTTGCATGTACACAACATCAATTATTCATTGTTAAAAATTTATATTGAATTGCATGCGTAAATATTGCAAATTTATTAAAAGAGAGGAAGTATATAATATAAGGGATTGTCAGCATTGTTTGGAAAAGGTTGAAAATTGAAAATGGAACAGGCTAAGTTATGAGAAAGAGTTGCGTTTATATTCTTACCTGGATTCAGACATGGATGCCCAATTCCAGTATTCTGGATTGTCTCCCCACTCTATGTTAAGATCTCTTGCACCAAGCAAGTAGCATTTCTTTATGCTGCTCAATCTGAAATGCTGTTCCACAAATTCCGGCCACAAAAATAATCAATCACAATTTATGACGGACTTTGCAAAGAAATGTTTTTTCAGCTACAAAATATAATGAATCGACGGAATTACACACCAGTCTGCCCCCATTGAGAAGTACACCGGGTTCAGCAAGCAGGAAGAAGAGCTCCTGCAGAGAGGAGAAGACCACCGGAGAATCGGCCTGAGATCGAAATTATATCTTCATAACCCGGTGGCAGCAACGGTTCCCAGACGGCGTCGGAATTGGCAATCGAGTCGCAAATCCAGGTGAAGACCGCTGCGAGACATCCTACACACATCCTAATTGGGGAAAGTCAAGCAGAAGATGCTTACTAATTGCAATACTTCCTCGGTCTCACTCCTTTTGTTACAAATCATTTTTTGACACTATTCACTGTTTAACTTTGATTCAAATTTTTATCATAGTTATGTAAGAAAAAACATAGTCAAGTGAGATCTTGTTAGATTCGTCTAATCTTGTAGTTTTAGACAATCAATTTTTTATAACTTTTCGTTGTACAAAATTTAAGTTATTAACCGTTAAAAATGTGCATCGGCATACGTGTCGAAAAAGTTTGTAACAATTAAAATGAGACGAAGGAAGTAATACTTAACATCCTCCCTGATGAAGAAAGGTTTTTTTTTTTTTTTTTTTTTGGAAAAGCTTAGACAAGCCAGCTAAAACTGATGAAGAAAGGTTGATATTGCAATTTGCAAGTGCTATGGATGATTTATTATGAAAATTACAGCATTTGTGTGTTGCTTGCAAGCCCGGAACAAGCGACTAGACTTTTTGGCTATTTTGGTCCTGGTCAAAATTAGGAGTTTGTAGACTTCTGACAAATACACATTACAATGCAATGAGTCAATGAGGATTTAAAAAAGAACACTTGGGCGTGATGGGTTGCTCTGCCAAGTACCCCATAGGTCTACGGTCATAGTTGATCCTAGGGTCAAGAAAACTCGACTCATATTCGATCAAAACTGAATTAATTATTTTTTAAAAATCTAAAAATAAAAAAATTATTAGACATAATTTAAGCTTTATCAACCCTAACAAACTTATATTTTGTAGCATAATAAGTAAAACTGTCAATTTAAATTCAAATTATATATTATCTACTATAGTTAAATTCGGCTAGAACTTTAAATTTTTTTACCGCTCGAGTTTCAAGTTTCGGATAATTTGTCTCATCACCTATCCACTTTGCCAGATTCAGCTTTGCAAGAAGTAAATACCTCAACTTTCGGAACTCTCTTTCAGTTGGTTCCCATTCTCTGACAAATAACGAACTATCCATCAGTTTCAACACTTCCAAATTGGGCAAACTGCCGATTTCATATAGATATCCATAAGGCACTCCACACTTGAATATGGTTAACTTTTTGAGAGAAGGTGGGAATATGAGGTGACTCAAGAAACTACCAGACCATATTGAATCTGTAGAGCATTTGAGTATCTCTAGTTTACTAAGGCATCTCAGATCTATCATACAGGAAATTCGATAAGGAAAATCACTCTCAAAAATTCCTAAATTTTTTAGGTTGGGAATTGCTTCAAGAATCCTGGCAAAACTGTCATCAATTGCTATAGTGGATAGTGTTTGTAGATTTTCTTGAATAGCCACACTCTCCCCCTCTCTAAGCACATAAAAGGGGATATTCTCCCTTGAACTTTATGTGTCTTACTCGACACATATCGATCAATTCTCGTATGTCTTTAAGCAATGGGACACTCTTTCTGGACTGGAAAAACACGAAGGTCTGTAGATTACAGAACTTTGAAATCCAAAACGGTGCATTTGAATACCACGACCGTATTGCTAGGTACCTCAAGTTGACTAATCCTTCCACTTCTTGTGGCAGCAGATCATATATGACATTCAATATGTCCAGGACCCTAAGCAACTGAAGCCTACACAATTCAAGGCACCGCGATTTCAGTTTACGGAAACTAGAAGCAACCACAAGTGGGCCAAAGTACAGAAAAGACCGCATAGCCCTGGCTGATTCTGCAGATTTAATTGTGGGAACAATGTGACTGTAATATATATGAGCACTCAAACGCCGAGGACATATCTTGTCCAAGTCTTGGATTACATTAGTGGCAACTAGGAGAAAATTTTCTTCTTTAGCTTTTCTGATGCATAATTCTCTTATGAGACCATTTTCATATTTCCTTCAACTTCTTGTTCATAAGGTAACAGAAGATTCCTGTTAGAAAGTTTCTTCAAATATACTTCTGCTGCCTCTTCCAAGCTCTTACCCGGTATTGGCTTGAGAAATCCCTCTGCTACCCATAGCCTAATGAGCTGTGAAGCTCGAAATGTAAAATCTTCGGGATAAATGCTTAAGTAAAGAAAACATGGTTTCAAATGATGGGGTAAGTGAGTGTACCTCAAAGATAAAATATCAGAGAACTCATCTTTGTTGGTCACTGCAGACCGTGCATATTTGGCAAATTGTACCCAGGATTCTTCTGGATTTATCTTCGAAAGAACTCCACCAACCACATGAACTGCAAGAGGGAGTCCCCTTCAATCCGCTGCAAAGTTTTCCCAATTTCTTCCAACTGTGGCGGACAGGTTTCCTCACAAAATACCTTTCTACAAAGGTCCCAACTTTGAACTTTGTTAAGAAAAGTTATGTGATGATGTGTGGTTTCTGCACCTACATAATTGGCTACACTGAGCTCCCTAGTTGTCACCACTGTTCCGCTTCCATTGTTGTCAGCCGGAATGAACATCCGTATGCGATTCCAGGCATTGGAATCCCATATATCATCCAACAAAATTAGATGCCTTTTACCACACAAAGCTTTATTCTAAACCAGTTATGAACATGTTCAATGAAGGGAAAGATTCAAGGAAAAAATTCTCTTAAAACTGACTGATACTATAATGAAGACCATCAACAATATTGGAAGCTTTGGAGAATTAGTAGACTGCCAACTCCAATGAAGAAGTCACCCTATAAGCATCCACATTCAGTATCAAATAATTGATTCCTCAAGCTTAAGACTAAATTAAATTTGTCGTAAATCCACACTCGGAAAAAAGCCTTTCCCAACTACACTGTTTACAATACAATATACTACTACAAATGTTTGCATCAGCGCATCAAATGTCATACATCTGGTAGCTTCTGATGTACTAATAATTAATACAAATAATCATGCTATCAGGAAATAGAGCAAAATTCGAATTTTGAAACAGTTCGCCTTAATACAATTACATGAGTAAGAACAACTCAAGCAACAAACAAATTACGTAATGAGAAACAAAACAAATGTTTCAGCACAAGTCCTTGAACCCACTTTCACGAAAGCCATCTGAAAATTTTCAACTGCTTAAAGTAAAAGAGCAACACTCACAACAACCAGAAATGCATGAAAATGCAGGCACGACGACCTTGGGTACCTTATCATCAAATGCCTCTTCGAACAGCCTTGATCAATTCAATCACAGCCTTGATCGTCTCTTCAAAACCTGAGTAATCAAAGAAACAGTCGAAAAAACATTTTGAGTCCTGTTAATTTGTCATTCAACACTCTTATGAATCAGACAACTGTTTGCATGCGTAGGTTTTAACAGCATTCTGTTATTAAAGTTTAAGTTACCAAAGTCTGAACCAAAGTGCCGATGCGCACTTGAAGATCTTGATTCCGAAACTGAACAATACAAAAGCAAACAAGTACTTAGAAACAAAAAGGACAAACAATGCACTCCAAAATTATTTGTAAGCGAAGCAATTACATTCAAATGCCTTCGCTAATTAAGAGCTCAATGAAGAGGTTTAAGGCCTCGCTTGATACTCTTAGATAGGTTAAAGAAATGTGCTCAAGTGAAATTGGTACAAACTATATATTACCCACAAACTATACGTGTATTTAGATTTCTGCAGGCTGAAAACAAGATTAGACAGAGCAAAAGAAGCAGAGAAACCAACAATAGAAACAACAGCATCCACAACTGACAACTCGGCAGAACTACGAACAAAATGATCTATCTCCATGCTGTCCTCAAAATCCGACAGAGTCTTTGGGGTATCCGCAGATGTGGTATCGGGATCCTTGGAATCCTGCGCCTCAGCCGCACATTTCTAGACAGCGAACTGTTGGTCTGAACCGAACGAATGCACACTTGAGACCAATTGTCTATTTGTTCAGCCTCTTTGGTCTAAACCAAAGTGATGCGCACTTGAAGATCTTCATTCCCATTCTCTATTTGTTCAGCCTGTATTTGCATTGCTGATTTCGTTGCAGAATAAGCCATTGCTCCTTGCAATTCAATTATTTCAAGAGTAGGTATGTATCCCATACCAACTGGAATTTCCTCAAGTAGGGGCATATTTCTAATTTTTAAGCTCTGGAGTCTTGGATAGTTTGTCTCATCAGCTATCCATTTCGCCAAATTCAGGTCTTCAAGTAGCAAATACTTCAACTTTTTGAATTGTCCTTCAGTTGGTTCCCATTGTCTGTCGAACCAAAGAGTTTGCAGTTTCAGCACTTCCAACTGGGGCAACTTACCAATTACATCAAGATAACCAAGAGGAATTCGACACCTGAAAATTCCTAACTTTTTTAGGGAAGATGGGAATATGACAGCACTGAGGAAAGTTGACCACCTGACCGCGCTCGAGCATTTGAGTGTCTGGAGTTTGCTTAAGCATGTCAAATCTATCCTAGTGGACTTTGACATAAAACCACCATCAACAATTCCTAGCATCTTCAAGTTCGGAACTGCTTCAAGGATTTTGGGGGAGTTATCATTAACAGCTATGGAGGTAAGCGTTTGCAGATTTTCATGGAGAGCAACAGGAATTCCGCCATCAAAAACAAAAAGGGGATACATGTACTTGAACTTCATGTGTGTTAACTGGGGCACATGAAATGGTTCATGTATTTTCTCAAATGGGAAGGTAGTATTATATTTTATTTGAGCTTCCCCGGAATGAATAATCAAGGTTTGCAAATATCCCAGGGCAGATATTGAGGGAAGTAAATTTCTAAAGGAGTCAATGGTGACTGCGAGGTACCTCAACAAGAATAGTTTCTTTACTGATTTTAGTAACGAGGGGAGTTTTACTGGCAACACATCAAGCACCCTTAGCAACCGCAATCCACGCAAATCAAGCCATGGCAGTGCCTTATTAGTAGAGCCAATATCGTCGTCCAATGTGAGCTTAAGAGAGGTGATAAAAGTGGACTTATCAGCAGATTCAAGTGCAAACTCAGCAGAGGAAGCAGGAACGCTCCAACACATTCGTAGAATGTCATCCTGTTTTAATTCGTCGATGTCGTCAAAACCAGCATAAAAGAACTTCTCTTCCCGAGCTTTTTTGATGCACAATTCCATTAATAAATCATGCATTATGTAGCTTTTCGCTCTCCGATTTTCTTCTTTTCCAACTTGCAACAGATTCCTCTCAACAAGTTCAGTCAAGTATACTTGTGCTGCTTCTTCCATACTTCTTCCCAAAATTGGTTTGAGAAATCCCTCGGCTTCCCATAACCTGATAACTGTGGAGGCTGGAATCTCATAGTTCTTTGAGAAATTGCCCATGTAAAGAAAACATGGTCTCAGATAACCAGGCAAATGATTATAACTCAAAGACAGAATATTCAAGAACTGTTGATCACTGTCAGCCACAGAGCTAACATCATTGGCCACCCCTTCCCATGCTTCTTCACTTGTCTCTAACTGTGACAGAACTCCGCCAACCACATGTATTACAAGAGGAAGTCCCCTGCACTTCTTGGCAACAAATTTTCCAACCTTTTCCAATTCCTGGGGACAATTTTCTTCAGCAAACACCTTTTTGGAAAGTAGTTCCCAGCTTTCAATCTCTGTCAGGAGATTCACGTGGTGATGCAAGTTTCCTGAGCCCAAAACGTTAGCCACACTTTGTTCCCTACTTGTCACCAAGATCCTGCTTCCATTTTCTTGGGAAGGAAAAAACCTTTGCAAGTCATCCCAAGCTTCATCACTCCACATATCATCAAGCACAAGTAGATATCTCCGCCCCCACAAACTTTTATATAAACGATCTGCTAGTACATCATTCTCATCTCGAAACCATTTATATGGTATTGTTCCATTGATAGACTTCAAAAGTCCCAACCATATCTCTCGCAAATTATAGCTTTGAGATACAACCACCCACGCGCGGATATCAAAATGGTAACCAACATCCATATCATCATATAAAGTTCGGGCAAGAAACGTCTTGCCAATCCCTCCCATGCCTACAATTGGGATGATCTCTCGGTCACGTCCGTGCCCCAACAGTCTGTCTTTTAACTTGGCCATCTCCTCGGTTCTGCCCACAACAATTTTCTCCGGGTTCAGAATCAAATCTTGCGTAGTTGGCGAGACAAGTTGTGATGTTGAAGCATCACTGCTCATTTGAAATTGCATCACATCCATGATCTTCACCATATCCTCCAAGATACGCTCAATTTCAGGAGGAGAAATCAAGATGTCCGTGTCCTCCAATTTCTGTTTTGATACAAGTTGATCTGCCAGGTGGGATTCAATGATATTTTCTGCACGATAAGTTGCATCTCTGATGCGTAGTTCCAAGCTCCGAACTTGGTGACCGGTTACTGAAGAAAGGTGGTGCTCAAAACGTTCATTCAATAAACGGGCCTTGGCCAAGAGAGATTCGAGATGTGATCTGTTACAGGGGTCAACAATCCAGGGCAGGTGATGGTCTTCAGGATGAAGGATCTGGTCTAAAATCTTTATCAGGGATTCAAGATTGTAAGCCATAGATGATATCCTCCCCCTACAGGCAAGAAATTAGTTTACATCAGTGGGTGGTTTATGCGTGCAGGGTTAAAAGATCTGCGGACCAAATAAAAGTGAGACCCTTCACTTTGTTGAAATAAATGAAGATAAGTTTTGGCAAGTTAGAGAGCTAGAATGATGGACAACTTGTCATCCACTTCTTCACTAAAATGTGTGCTAATGTTAGGATTTCCTCCATGCATTTTTTATAAGAAAAAATATCAATTAGGTGCAACATGTTTGTCAATTTTCGTTTTGGTGCGTTAATGTCTTAATGATTGAATTTTTTAAATATAATTGATGCTATAACTAACATAAGAAAATGGCACGGAATTTAATGCAAGTAACAAAAGTGCTTTAGTGGAAGCTTTTTACCTTTAGAGCATTCCGTATAGGGTAACGTAACATTTATTATGAAACACACAAAAAACGAAAGTGTTACACTTAAAGAGAAATCGGAGGAAGTACTAATTATCCCCAATTTGATTTCATGAGAGCGTGAACAGAGGGGATGGAGCGGATTTAGCATATGAAACCAGAAACCTAGAACATTAGACCAGAAAGCAGCAATCAAGATATGAAAGCACGAAACAGTTAACAGTAGGAACATGAACTGAAGTGCAAACCAAAAATAGAGTAATGAGAATAAAGTTGCAAAAAAAATGAAACATCAAAAACCAATTCCAAACAACCTAATAAAGTTTAATCTAAATCCAAACAGATAAGAACACACAATTAATCCTAAATACTGACTCACGGAATCAACCCAATAGTTGGATTGATCCGTGGAAAATGAAAACAAAGACAGGAATTCAAAATCCATTTACAGAAATTAAATCTAATATATTTACAAAAGCAAGAAAACGAAAATGGAATTTTAGTCTACCTTCGCCTTGTGTCGGTTCGTCGAGTTTGTGAAATCGATGGGTATATCCACCGTGGTTGAAATATACTCCTTCAAAGCATAAGTGGAATGCGAATGCGATATGTGATGGAGGATTGCTATCTCACATCTCACACATTTGCACTATACATAGATAGGGAGTAAATGAATGAGGAGTTGTTGGAATGATTTGGTGATTTTTTTGATGAATTTGGTAGTGACTAGTGACTTTTTGGACAAAAAAAAAAAAAAAAAGAAAGGGTTTTATGGTTGGAACTTGGAAACAAAGCAGAAAGAAGAAAACGGGCAATGGTGGTGTAAGGCCATCTCCAACCACACCTTTATTTGATTTCCAGTTTTCCACTATCCCTCTCCAACCCACAACTCTGAATTTCCCTCTACAATAGAATATTCCATTTTAATTCTCTTTACTATTCATATAATATTACATTCATCAATTATATTAATACATATTTTAAATATATATAACATATTTAATTTTATATTTAAATTATTTAATTAAAAATAATAATTACTTTGTATTTATATTTATGTACATTAATAATTATCATATTAAAATTATTTTCTTAATATTTAATTTAATTTTTTAATAATGAATAAAATTTAAAATTATATTACAAAAAAACAATTTTAAAAATAATTTATTAAACACATTTCATAACTCATAATACATTAAACATCATAACTCATGCGTTCTTCCCACAAATGTTCAATCAAAGCATTACGAAGTGATATATGTGCATCTTTGTCCTTAATTTTCTTAAATCGGGCAAGAAATGTCTGGAATTGATCGAGTCCTTCATTCACAATTCCAACGTCTGGGATAGAAACTTCTCTTTCTTCATCGATGGGTATATTAAGATCCCGCTCATCCTCAATTATCATATTGTACATGATAATACACGCAGACATTATATTATGCAAATCATCCTTGCTCCAATATCGGGAATGATTTGCAACAATTGCAAAGCGGCTTTGAAGAACTCCAAACGCCCGCTCGACATCCTTCCTACACGACTCTTGTTTCATTGCAAAATACCTCTTTTTTTCTGTGCGAGGATCGTGAATAGTTTGAACAAGTGTTGCCCACTTTGGATATATTCCATCCGCGAGGTAATAACCCATATCGTACACTTTTCCTTGGATGACATAATGTGCTGGTGGAGCGATGCCTCTAGCCAGATCTGCAAAAAGATGAGATCTTTCCAAAATATTTATATCATTATTGGACCCTGGCATACCAAAGTACGCATGCCATATCCAAAGATCGTAATCAGCAATAATTTCAAGGATTATTGTCGGTTTTCCACTACGTCCCGCATATTGCCCTGCCCAAGCAGTTGGACAATTTTTCCACCTCCAATGCATGCAATCTAGAGAGCCTAACATCCCTAGAAATCCACATTGTTTACCAATATACAGTAGTCTAGCAACATTATTCGGATTAGGAGATCTCATATATTGGTTGGAAAATATTTCAACGATTGCACGAGAAAACCTTTTCACACATTCAATTGTAGTTGACTCACCAATATTTATGTATTCATCGACTGCATCCGCCGGCATTCCGTATGCCAACACCCGAAAGGCAGCTGTAACCTTTTGTAGAGTGGACAAACCCGGTCTCCCAAGTGCATCTATACGTTGAACGAAGTACTCGTCGTGGCTTCTTAAAGCTTCAACAATACGAAGAAATAAATTTCGAGACATCCGAAAACGTCTGCGAAACATCTCTTCATTGAAGGTTGGAGTTTCAGAAAAGTAGTCATTGAAAAGTCGTTCGGCAACTCCTTCTCGATCTCGATGGATTACTCTACGCCCACGAACTGAACCATTGAATGTGTCGGTAGGATCTTGACCGTTGATGTGGAATAAAATTCAAACGACTTAATCGGAACCATTGGATTAATTCTTTAAATCTGAACCATTAGATTTTTCGGTAGGATCTTGACCGTTGATGTGGAATAAAATTCAAACGACTTAATCGGAACCATTGGATTAATTCTTTAAATCTGAACCATTAGATTTGTCGGTAGGATCTTGACCGTTGATGTGGAATCAAATTCAAACGACTCGATCCGAACCATTGGATTCATTCTTTAAATTCGAACCATTAGATTTGTCGGTAGGATCTTGACCGTTGATGTGGAATAAAATTCAAACGACTTAATCGGAACCATTGGATTAATTCTTTAAATCTGAACCATTAGATTTGTCGGTAGGATCTTGACCGTTGATGTGGAATCAAATTCAAACGACTCGATCTGAACCATTGGATTCATTCTTTAAATCCGAACCATTAGATTTTCGGTAGGATCTTGACCTTTGATGTGGAATAAAATTCAAACGACTTAATCGGAACCATTGGATTAACTATTTAAATCTGAACCATTAGATTTGTCGGTAGGATCTTGACCGTTGATGTGGAATCAAATTCAAACGACTCGATCTGAACCATTGCATTCATTCTTTAAATCCGAACCATTAGATTTGATTTGTCGGTAGGATCTTGACCGTTGATGTGGAATCAAATTCAAACGACTTAATCGGAACCATTGGATTAATTCTTTAAATCTGAACCATTAGATTTGTCAGTAGGATCTTGACCGTTGATGTGGAATCAAATTCAAACGACTCGATCTGAACCATTGGATTCATTCTTTAAATCCGAACCATTAGATTTATCGGTAGGATCTTGACCGTTGATGTGGAATCAAATTCAAACGACTCGATCTGAGCCATTGGATTCATGCTTTCAATCCGAACCATTAGATTTGTCGGTAGGATCTTGACCGTTTGATTTGTGAGAACTTTACTTATAAATAAGTTCTAGTGGAATAGACTCTACACCTCCCACATTTCATTTACAACATATCTTTCAACCGTATACTATCCCTTCTTTCATTTATTCTCTATGGCAAGCTCAAGAAATGCCAATTACAGCATTGATGAAGATAAACAACTTTATCATGCATACATCGAAATTTCCCAAGATCCTGAAGTTGGCATATCCCAAAAAAAAGAAATGTTCTGGCAACGTGTTACTGATACATTGAACCTACAAAAACCCAATAAATCTGTTCCGGATAGAAGCTGGCGTTCGGTTGAGAGCCGAATGCAGACCATCTTGGCGGCCACGGCGAAGCTTAAATCTTGCATCCAACAAGTCGAGTATATGAAACCAAGTGGTATCTCCACAAATGATTTGGTAAGTTTAGATATGCATTTGACAATCTGTTTTCATGTATGTCAATAGATATTCTAAAACTTTAGTAAATATGTAGATGAAACGCGCGAAGGAGCTGATGATGATGGAAAAGAAGTATGCCAAAGATTCAAATTTGAGCATGTGTGGGATATTATGAAGGATTTCGAAAAGTTCTCTTGCAAGGCCCAAAAATCACGATGTGAAGATTTTTCAACTCAATCACTCAGTTCAAATACCCCGATGCCCGAATCTCCTATGTCACCTCCCTCAATTCCTTTTTCTGTCAATTTAAGTGATGGTAGCGACAGTGGATTTGGATTTGGATCTCAACGCCTTTTGGGTGTTAAAAATCTAAACTGAAAAAGAAGAAAGGTGAAGATATTTATGTTTTTGTTAATTTATTGTTGGAAAGTAATAAACAAATGCAGGCATATTATGAGGAGACAAAGAAATCCCAAGATCGGAAGATTGCTGCTATTGAACAGGCGAATGAGTTGGCCAGGAAGAAGCAAGATCAAGAAACCATGTTGATTGATCGAATGTCAATTTCCGATCCCATCCGACGTATGTTCATCCAACAATCACAAGTGTTGGTATATGCCTAACTTTTCATGCAGAGTCTGGATGTTGTCAGCATTACTCAACAACAACAGCTTGGCAGTTATGGTGTGCCAAGTCTTGCCCCTTGCTGCCGGGACCTCTTCAAAGACTTAGGAGCTGATTGCTATATATATATGAGTCTTTAGGCAGTATAGGGTAATGTGGATTCTGATTAGAAATATCTTTTGAGTGATTGGTTTTATTCAAGTCTCTATAATTCTTATAATTGTATCTTTGAGAAAGGCTTGAGTGATTTTCATTGTATACATTCTTTTTCATATTGTAACTCAAGAAAGTGTATTCTTGAGAGAGTTAGGATAGATTCAGGAACGTCAACAGGAAGCTAGGAAAATCAGATTTGGTTCTTTTCATTCACAGCGAGATTAGATGTTGAGGGGGAGTCTCAACACCTCTAGATCGAGTTGGTAGATTAGAGTCAGAAGTTTGTATTTTCTTGGAACTTGTTGAGTAGATCGTAGCCTGGATTGGTATCCCCCGGATGTAGGACAGGAGGTCCGAACCGGGTCAACAAATCATCGTGTTCATCTTTACTTTCCTGCATTTCTTGATATATTACTGTGATTGTGCGTTGTTCTTATTACTGACTAACTACCGACTCAAGATTTGGGACCTAGAATTGGTATTAGAGCCGTCCCTCTAACAGATTTACTTGAGGCTGATTCATCATGAGTCGTGACGTTGCACATTTGCGCCCTCCGATCTTCGATGGATCAAATTATAGTTACTGGAAATCAAGAATGCAGTTTTATCTTCAAGCTCTCGGTGATGAGGTTTGGGATGCTGTTGAAGAGAAGTGGGAACCACCCACCAGAACAGTTCAACCTGCAGATGGAAGCACTGCTCCACCCACCATTCGTCTTGCCACAAAAGCTGAATACTCAGTCGCTGAGAAGGCCGCCAAACAAGGAAACGCCGCTGCAATGAATGCTATTTGTGGTGCTATGGAAGAATCTCAACACAGAATGATCAAGAATTGCAAGACAGCTCATGAAGCATGGAGATTCTTGGAAGTTCGTTTTGAAGGCTCTGCTGATGTGAAAACAACTCGTCTGCATCGAGTTGAATCTCTCTATGACAGGTTAGAAATGACCGAAGATGAAGATATATCAACCTATTTCGGAAGGTTCCAGGAAGTTGTTAATCAATGCATTGAACTTGGCATGGAATTTGATGAGCAGAAATTGGTAAGGAAGATGTTGAGAACGGTTTCTTCAAAATATTCTGGAAAAGTATCGGTTCTTGAAGAAAGTGAAAAGATCAACACTATGTCTCTCGAAGTCTTGGTTGGAAATCTTCAAAATTATGAGCTAAATCATCTAAATCCAAAGGACAAGAATAAGTCAAAGAGCATTGCATTTAAGGCAGAATTGGAAGAGCGATCTGATGATGATCTTGATAAAGAGATGTCTTTATTATCAAAAAGGGTTTCCAAGCTTCTCCAAGAAAAGAGTAGAAGGGAGTTTATGCAAGGGAAATCTCAGAGAGGTAGTTCGAATAAAACTTCAACCTCAGACAAACGGCAGAAAAAGAACTTTACGAAAAAGGATGGTAAAAGTTCAAAGTCTCAAAAAATGAGAGAGCCTGAGAAGTTTGACAAATTCTCGTCTATAATCTGCTATGAATGTGAAGGAAAAGGTCACGTTAGGGCAGAATGTCCCACTGCAAAGCGAAAGGAAGGAAAGATTTTTCAAGCTACTCTAAGTGATGGTGATTCTGAAGTTGAGCTTACTGAGGAACAACAAAGTGATTCAGATGAAGTTGTTGCATTCATGCTCAGAGACAGTAGCCCCTCAAAAGGTAATTCTAATTTGTCTGATTACTCTACTGATGAGGATGATTCTTTTGTTTCAGGTGACATAAAAGAGCTGTATTCCAAATTACTTGATGTTTATGATGAGTTAAAAGAAGAATATGACATTGCCTGTTCTGAGAATAAGAAGTTGTTGGCACAACTGACCAACATCGGGCTTGCTCATGACAAAATTGAAGTTGAACTCAACAAAGCTCTTGAGGAATCAAAGTTACTAAGCAACAAGTTGTCAGAATCTGAGGCCAGATGTATCAGACTTTCAGAAGAAAACAAAAACCTTGAACTTGAGAATGACAATCTCAAGATCAAATGTTCTGATCTCGAAAAACTTGAAAAAGGTAAAGGTAAACTGAATTCTGTTCTTTCAATGTGCAAACAACCTGGTGATTTTACAGGTATTGGCTATAAGAAGAAAGGCAAGCAAAACAGATCCAAATCTTTCAAAAGAAGTTTTGTAAGTGGAGGTTACCTTGGTGAAGAATCAAACAGACCAGCTACACATGCTAACTACAAACCAACTACACATGTTAACATACCTACTCAAGTCAATATTGCACCTCATGATTCCAAGGATTGCATATATTGTGGATTACCAGGGCATCAAGCTGACACATGTCTGAGAATTGTTCGAGACCTTATCAATGGGAGACCAGTAGTCTGGCCAACATTGGAACTGCAAAAGAAGATTCTTATCCGAAAGGCATGGGTACCAAAAGTTTCCTATAAACAATCTCTAGGTCTTGTTGTTTTGTCTTTGCAGGAACAACAAAAGGATGTCAAATGGTATTTTGATTCTGGTTGCTCAAGGCACATGACTGGGACAAGAGATATACTTCAAAACTTTAGAAATCAAGACTGTGGTGAAGTGATGTTTGGAGATGGTGTTAAAAGCAAGATCACTGGATATGGCTCAATTGACAAGGGAGTTCTTTCTAATCTTTCTAAAGTCTACTTTGTTAAAGGTTTAACTACAAACTTAATTTCCATAAGCCAATTGTGTGATGAAAGATCTTTAGTACTATTTGACATGAATACTTGTTATGTTTTTAAAGATAATGAATGTATTATGTCAGGCAAAAGATCTAGTAACAATTGCTATACTCTAATGGAAACTGTTGACAAAGCACTTATCACTAAGGAAGATCTCACTAGTCTTTGGCATAAAAGAATGGCACATTTGAATTATCAAACATTGTACAAATTGAGTATTTCAGGTGCTGTCAGAGGATTGCCTAAACTACACAAAAACACCAATCTTACTTGTGAAGGGTGTGCAAAAGGAAAGCAGACTAAGTCACAGCACAAAAAGGTGGAAGGCATCAACACCACTCACTGTCTTGAACTTCTTCACATGGGTCTTATGGGTCCTACTGAAGTTGAAAGTCTAAACGGGAAGAGGTATATTTTAGTTGTTATTGATGATTATTCCAGATTCACTTGGGTATTGTTTCTCAGGTCAAAGGATGAAACTTTTGAACACTTTGAGAATCTAAGCCTAAAGCTTATGAATCAAAAGCAACAAAAGATTTCCAGAATCAGAACGGATCATGGAAAGGAGTTTGAAAATCAATATTTCACAGACTTTTGTAATACTCATGGTATTATTCAAGAGTTCTCTGCCCCCAAGACACCTCAACAAAATGGTGTAGTTGAAAGGAAGAACAGGACTCTTCAAGAGATGGCTAGATCAATGCTGCATGGAAGCACTCTCTCAAAATCATTTTGGGCAGAATCTGTCAACACAGCATGTCATGTGGCCAACAGAGTGTTGTTACGACCACACACCAACTACACACCATATCAGGTTTGGAATGGCAAACTTCCTACAGTTAAATACTTTCATGTTTTTGGCTGTGTTTGTCATGTTTACAGGGATAGGGAACAATTGAAAAAATTTGATGCTCGTTCTGAAAAAGGGAAGTTCTTAGGTTATTCCAACAACTCAAAGTCTTATAGAGTCTATCTTACTGAAAGCAAGAAAGTTATAGAATCTACAAATGTTATTTTTGAATAACTTTCAGATAAGAGGCAACTAGAAGACTACATTGAGCTACCTATCATTCCTCAGTCATATTCTTCTGTTCCAGAATCTAGTACTCCAACTGCTGATGTTGAAACTAGTTCTACTATAGATGAAATCAATTCAGATGCTGATGAAGATAAGAATACTTTAGACACAGATGATGAGATCAATAAGAGGAAAGGTCCAAGGACATTGAAACATCACTCAAATGATGATATTATTGGTGATGTTTCTGCTCCTAGACAAACAAGGAAAAAGAAGGATGTTGATTACAAACAGTTAGCTGGAATGAACTGCTTCATATCCAAGATAGAGCCTAAAAACACTTTTGAAGCTCTTGAGGATGAATATTGGATTGCTGCTATGCAAGATGAACTGCTACAATTTGAAAGGAATTCAGTTTGGGAGTTAGTACCACGTCCTGACAACATAAATGTCATTGGTACTAAATGGATTTTTAGGAACAAGACGGATGAGTCAGGGAATGTTGTCAGAAATAAAGCAAGACTTGTTGCTCAAGGCTATACTCAAATAGAAGGATTGGACTATGGAGAGACTTTTGCACCAGTTGCTAGAATGGAAGCTGTGAGAATTCTACTGTCGTTTGCCTGCTGTATGAACTTCAAACTTTATCAGATGGACATCAAGACTGCCTTTTTGTATGGCAAGATAAAGGAAGAAATCTATGTAGCACAACCTCTGGGATTTGAAGATCATGAACATCCTGATTATGTTTATAGAGTTAAAGGAGCATTATATGGACTCAAGCAAGTACCTCGTGCTTGGTATGAAAGGTTGTCACAGTTTCTTGTGAACCACGGTTACATCAGAGGTAATGTAGACAAAACGTTGTTTGTAAAGCATGCTAACAACGATTTTATTATAGCTCAGGTTTATGTAGATGATATTATCTTTGGAGCTACTTCAGATCAACTCAGGAAAAGCTTTGTTGAAGCCATGCAATCTGAATTTGAGATGAGTATGATGGGTGAGTTACATTACTTCTTAGGTTTGCAGATCAAACAACTTAAAGATGGTATCTTTTTATCTCAAGAGAAATATGCTAGACAGATGTTGAAAAAGTTTCATATGGAGGATAGCAAGGTTGTTCGGACACCTCTAGGACAGCAAGAGAAAATTATCAAGGATGAAACTGGAAAGAATGTTGATCAAAAGCTTTACAGAAGCATTATTGGTAGTCTTCTCTACCTAACAGCTACCAGACCAGATATATCCTTTAGTACTGGAGTTTGTGCTAGGTATCAATCTCAACCAAAGGAATCCCATCTTAAAGCAGCTAAAAGGATTCTGAGATATATTAAGGGTACACTTGATCTTGGCATTTGGTATTCCAAAAGGTCAAATCTGGATCTTATTGGCTTCACAGATTCAGATTGGGCAGGTAGTTGTGATGACAGACGATCAACCACTGGAGGATGTTTCTACTTAGGTAACAATCTAGTCAGTTGGTACTCCAGGAAGCAAAACATTGTTGCTCTTTCTACAGCCGAAGCTGAGTATATTGCTGCCACATGTTGTTGCTCTCAACTCATGTGGATGAAACAAATGTTGGCTGATTATGGTGTTCATAAGGAAAGCTTTCAAGTATTCTGTGATAACACTAGTGCTATTAACATCTCCAAAAATCCAGTTCTACATAGCAGAAGCAAACATATTGACATTCGATATCACTTTATTCGAGATCTAGTGGAAGACAGCATATGTGATATTCAACATGTTGGGTCGTCGGAACAACGTGCCGACATCCTCACAAAGGCATTAGATGGTGAAAACTTTGAAAGGCTAAGAACCATCTTGGGCCTTAGCTATTTCTCTTCTTAATTTTCTCTAACACCTTGGGCTTTGTGTTGTTTCTTTTTATTTCATTTTGTTTCAGGCCCATTTTTGTGTAGAAGAGAATCAATCGAATGCTGCCAAAAATTTAGATACGACGTCTGCACGCAATTATCATGACCTGCAAGCTTCTGAAACCGTCTCCTCCATCATGTTGCACGACGCTCGAAACCGCCGTTCCCCATTACTCATTTCGGTTTCTTTATATGTGTTTTTGGAGTCCGTTCATTCTTCATTCAGTTTCTTTCTCTCTTATTTCTTCTCTGAGTTTTATTCTTAGCAAGCTTTTTCAGTCATGGCATCTTCTTCCTCTCAAAATCCCTCTGTTGAAGTTCAAACTGCAGATAAACCTTCTTCTGCAGTCCCAGGCACTGAAGAACACTCAACTGATCCTACTCAATCCAGCGAACCCTCTGAAAAACCTACTGAAATCCCATCCAAACCAAGCGAAACCATTGATTCTACTTTGGAAGTTTCTGGCGAAGGAGCGGCACACAATGCTGAAGCCGAAGCAGAGGATGTTCTTCCTCTGAGCTCACTACCACCAGCCGGAGCGCTCCCTGCACCAACCCCTCCTGCTCTACCTCCTACGACGAAGGAGACATTTCCTTTTGATTGGGACGAGGGCACTGAAACTACTCCGAACGCTGGGGAAGATGATGATTATAACCCTAATCAGTATGATGCGGTTTCTGGTGATCAGAATCAAGAGGACGTTCATCCTTCAGCGGACGTTGCAACAACTCCTCGACGACGTCCTCCTCCTCGCACTCCGTCTACCCGATCCCGCAAGCGTAAAGACAAAGGTGTTGCAGTCGAAACTCCGCAGAAACGACCTAAATCTGTTCCGCCTATGTCTGTTCAGGCTGCACTAAATTTCAAATACTATGACAAGGATGCTCAGAAGTTTTCCAAGGATTTGACTGTTCGAGAGTTTATTCCTGAAGAACAGTTTACTCACTCCATGTATCGCGAACTTGGCTTTATCAAATATCTTGAGGATGCCAGTCTTCTCTTTTGGGCTACTAAGCTGGAGTACTACTCGCCAGCCTTAGTGCGAGAGTTCTATGCGAATCTTCACCCGGAGTTCATGGATGCTTGAAACTTTTGACAAGTTTCGTCACCACGAGCTTTTGCTAAAATTATACCAGGTTAGATTTATTAAATGAAAAGCGTTATGATTCACGGGAAAGGGTTTAGGGATATATCAAGATTATTAGTCTTTTTATTACTCAAGTATGGTGCTTTGGTTCCAAATGGCGCTGTGGTCCTCTCTGTCATGAAATGTTGACAAATCTCATCAATTCTTGCCATAAGATTTCCTGCCATGAAACTTTTGACTAATTCCCACTACATGAGTATTTTCCGAAAATTCATGATCCTGGTTTAGGTTTTATTTAATGAAACCAATTTATGATGGCGGTGTTGTGATTATGGATATATTTATACGTAGTCATGTTTTTATTGCTCGTAGTTAAGAAACTGTGCTCCCGAAAGCGCACGGTGTCAAAAATTGCAGTAATTTATAGTAAGACCGGATCGTTCACTGGAGGATGTGCGATGGAAGCAGGTCCCACGTCATTTACTAAGATTTTCCACTCGGTTACTCGAATCAAGTTTGTGAAATGACTAACAACTACTTGACAGAATTTAAACTAAGCTATGAAAGCACCTAAAACAAAGCAGGCATAGTTATCCTAGAAAGCAAATTAAATTTAATCTAAGAAAGCAATAAAAGTAATCTAAGAGAGCGATTAAGATTATTCTAAGAAAGCAGATTTAAAAATGAGACAGAAGGGACAGGATGAAAATAATAAAAGTTGGACAAGATTCAGATGAAACATAGTTAAACTTCCATTTTAATAACAGATCTTAGCTTGGGATAATCCTTCAGTTAGCTAACTCTCATGCTCTCTACACCATGTTCCCTTTAACAGACAGGTACTTACAGTAAGAGGTTACATGCTCTTAAGACAGCAAAATCTAAGATACCATAGACTCACAACTGCCCTCACACGGCCGTGTGGAAGCATGTTATTCATCTGTGGTGGATAAGCACCACCTGACAAATCATTTATTGAAGTGTCAAGTACTGCTATCATTCCCCCATGTCACACCCGAAGATCCAAATCAAACCCTAAACTATCCCTTAACTCTCAGTCCTAGTAGCAGTTACACAACTCTCAATACAACCGAGTGACCTCTAAAGAAAGCAATTAAAAGAAAGCGGTAATGAAAGCATTTAAAATCCTATCACTCGGAGGTTTTTGAAAGTCTGACCCTGGTAGTAACAGAAAGCCTCCAGTCAGAATGACCGGATGTGGATCAAGAATTCCCTATTCTCGGTGAACCGCTCACAGTGTTCACTTCTCGTCGGGTGGTTATGAGATACAAACTAATGAAATGAACTAATAAATTAGTTCGTTCCGGATGCACTCACTCAGGACTCAAGAATAGGCTTTGGCAGAAGAAGATAGTGATTGAAAGAATACTCAACCTTACCTTAGAAAATAACCAAGGCCCGAATGTTGTTCCTCTAGTATTATCTGTCACACTTTATCAGAATCCAAGTGGACTCCGACCCAGTGCAATATTTAATACAAGATTTCCAACAAACAGCAATTTCGGAAAATAATAAATCTGAAAATCATTCCCTATCAGGTACTAGACTCTCAATTAAAACACAGATCCTTTCAGTCTAGGTGAGACCTAATCGCTGACTCTGCTTCTAATTTCCCGAAATCAACCCCCAGTCGGATATGAATTAGTTATAACTGTTGAATTTATCCCTTACTCAGATCCGGATTTTATAAAGGAATTTTTGTTGGAAATTTAATATGAAACATCTGATTTAAATCAAGACTTCTATGTCCAAGGGAAGGATCCCAAAATAATATGACCACGCTATCTACATAGTAATATCATGCATAAATTTATAGAGAAGTGTAAAATAAAATAACCCAAAATATAAAGTGGGTGTAGACAGAATGTGAAACACAGAGATGAAATAGCCGGAGATGAGAAGAATGCATTTGGCTAAAAAGATGACAAAAATAATCAGGATGATCCGGACTGCAAACATCTGCTATCCAGGTCCTGATCATTTCAGGTGGGATGATTTTTAGACAGTGGAATGCCTCAAATGACAGTTGCCGCCGTCATCTCAGAATCCACTGTCTGTGAATTTGGATAAAAACCCACATGTTCTATTACTGCAATAATGATTAGATGACATTGGCATATATCATCTAATATTACTACAGCTCCAGATTCAGGTTTGAAATTAAAGTAAGAAAAGAAAACTGTATCCGGATGGGAGTCAGCTGAGTAGCTATTATAATCCCGGAGGGATGAACCGCCAAGGCTTCCACCGACCACTATCTGGACCATGCAAAATAACAACTAGTAATTAATATACAGATCACGAGCTCGTCATCCGTGTGGGAATACCCGCCAACATTAATCTGATATATTCCTTGTTAGCTGTTTCACACATCACGGAAAAGACAAAATAAAATAAAATCAAATGTTTTTGGGTCATCTTGCATGAGAGACATTGGTTTCTCATGCAAGGGTATGAAATTAAATCCATAAGCACTCTTTATGTCTAAATAATCACTCATTCCATAATTGATTTATTAATTACAGTCCAGATTATATACTTAGATCATTAGAGTTTAATCATTTGTAGAAGAATCTTTTAATAGGGAATTGAACAAAGTTCTTTATATCAAATTAATCATGGGTTGAGATCATTGGATTTCAACCTCAAAATATCAATACAAAGGTTCAATTAATTAATGGATTGAGATGAAGAATGAGAATTTGGCACAAGGTGCCACCTTGTCGCGATGCAGAGTTTGTGTCGCGGAGCGTGGCTCCGCGACAAAGGTTTCGCGACAAAGGGGTGGGAAGTAAAAGAAATGGGATTTTGAAAGTTTGGGGTTTGCTTTGTCGCTAAGTAAAGAAAATTTTGTCGCGGAACGTGGTTCCGCGACAAGGCCATAGCGACAAAAAGGTTGAAAATTGGACAAGGCATAATTCTTGTCGCGGAACAAGAGGTTTTGGCGCGGAACGTGGTTCCGCGACAAGGTTGCTTCGCGACAAAGCCCTTCCAGAATAAAATCACAAGTATTTGGGTCCTTGGTCGCTAAACAAGATTTTGTCGCGGAACGTGGTTCCGCGCCAAGGGGTGTTTCGCGACCAAGGGTTTTAAAATAATGGTCAACAAATGTTCTTTGGCACCTTTGTCGCCAAAGCACCATTTTGTCGCGGAACGTGGTTCCGCGACAAGAGTTGTTCCGCGACAAAGGTGTGTCCAGTACACATGTCAGAAAAGTAAAGTGGAACAGTGGCATGCATTATGTGTGATCTCACCCTTTTCAGATTCAAAAGCTAAACTAAGCTCAAAATGACAAAACAGAATTTGAATCTAGCTAGAACATGCTTGAACAAAATAGAAATAAAGCAAACTTAAAACTTAAGAAACCCTAATCTAAGCTTGATCATCCATAAGCATGCAACATTATCCCAAGAAAAAGTCACCAAGCAGTGACATTAAAATGCAAAAACGAGGGTCAAATGACCCAAGGAAAATGAAAACAGTAAGATCCATGGGGTGTGAGACCCATTTCATGATTTTTGGGACACAAATGGAGAATGTTTTCCCACTTTATTAAACGGTGTTGTTCATACTCATGGTTTGAGTACCACAAACCCTTAAACAAAAGTTTAGAACAAAAACAAGGTTTAAAACTGGCTATCTAACCCAAGTGCAGTAAACTATTTCTAACTAGTGCATAAATTAAATAATACAAAAGAAAATCTAACTAAACTACCCTAAACTAAACTAAACTACTGAACTCCCCAACTTGTCTTCAAGAAGGTATAGTTTTTCTAAAATTCTTCCAACCTCTAGCTCAAAGGAACCACCTCATATTTATAGAGGGGAAACCCTAAGCTCATGGGCCTTGATTTGAGCCCATTGTGTCTCAAGACATCACACACATCACAGCTTTGTCTCGGAGCACCAAGTTTGGTCGCGGAACACACTGCATGTGGCAAAGCTTCTCGACTGGGTCTTGTGTCTCTAAAAATGTATCTTGGTCGCGGAATGGACCTTTGTCGCGGAACAGCGCATCGCGACAAAGGTATCGTGCCAGGGGGTTTGGCTGGTCTCTTCTTCATCAGGGCCACTTGGTCGCGGAACATGCCTTTGTCGCGGAACACTACATCGCGCCAAGGGGCTTCCGCGACCAAGGTCTTCCTGGGCCTGCTGGATTGGGCCGGAAATATTCTTTTTGTGGGCTCTTCTATCTTTTTCCCATCTTTTTGTTTCCTTTTCTTTTTCTCATGTTTTTGGATTTTTCTAACATAAATATGTAATAAAATTACATATTTATGTCTTTTTCACACCAGCTTATTATTTTTACAATTATGCATAAATCAGTCCAATTCGACTGCTTTCTTACTTAATGTAAGACCGGAATGCGATCAAATGCCCGTTTAAGACACGGAAATGGATTGAAAATAATGGTCATTTCTGGCCATTATCAACATCCTCACATTTAATACTGATCGTCCCCGAGCAGTCAGAGTCAATGTTCCTAAGAACACGGACTCTACATATTCAATTCATTTTCGTGGCTTCATAAATCACATACTTTTTGGATTGGGATAAGACAATCAAAAATTACAAGTATTGAATTCCCTTGATTGCAGTGTTTAATGAAATGATACTTGCTCACTATATCGGGCCTACAAATCAAACAGGATTATCAATCCTTCATGAACATCATGTTTGAAAGATGCAGAGATTAAAAATTAGAATTAAGGCATAACATGAACATTCTTAATGAAACAGAGCCTCACTTATAAGAGAATCGGAAAGATCACTCACTCTCAATTGGGGTTCAGTCAGTGAACGCTCATAATCAGTTTTAATTAAATTATCCCATAAGCTTGCAATCAGACCAACTCGCCACCGGCTCATTTCTTCAAATCGAGATCACGAGGTCTTATTTAAGGGTTATAACGGGGCGTACGGTTGTAACATTGGGTAGGAAAAAGAATTTATTGGGTTAAGAAGTGGCAAGAATTAATATTATCATAACGGTAGGAAAAAGAATTTATTGGGTTAAGAAGTGGCAAGAATTAATATTATCATAACATGGCATATTTTTATTTAAAATTTATGATCATCCATGTTTCTCTTTCTTTCTTTTGCTTTTCTCTTTTCATATTGCATGACATTAGACTATGTCTAATTTGCTTTGTCATTTGCAATTTATTGATGTTGAATGAAATTCAACTCTCTTTTTTTTTTTTTTTTTTTTGAATCGGTTTATAGAATACCGATTTATAGTTTTCATTGATGATCAAAAATTGTAATGCCTTGATAGAATTCATCCTTGCACACTTGGGTTTGATTTTCT
Source organism: Hygrophila difformis (assembly GCA_030278955.1). Taxonomy (NCBI): domain Eukaryota; kingdom Viridiplantae; phylum Streptophyta; class Magnoliopsida; order Lamiales; family Acanthaceae; genus Hygrophila; species Hygrophila difformis. The sequence continues at coordinate 5,036,971 of JAOANR010000015.1, forward strand.
TGGTCTTTTTAGAAGGCTAGGAATAATATAGAGGGCTTCAAAGAAAAATTAGGCTTATAGGCTCAAGTTGGTTAATCCTAAAGGGAAATATTTTTGGGTTTGGATTTCAAACGAAGGCCAAAAATCTGGGTTTTTCTAAGTGCCTCGATCATATGCTCGATTTCGGGAATATGGCGTGGTCTTGAATCGGTCCCAATTGCAAGTTCTAGTTTCCTTTAATCAAAATGATTCACACATCAAAGAAAATGAATGAGTGAAAATGACTCATGGCTCAAATCTCACAAGGTTGGGTTGATTCACGTCATACAATATTCTCAAATTTAATCGAAGCTTAATTCTCACAATTTATTCAGTCAAAATCTCTAACATGCAGATTTGTTACCCAATAAGCTGATTGCATCATTAAATTTTTATAGCTCAAAACCTCAGGAATTCATGTCATGCATGTTCTCAATTATATTATTCCAATTTAAAGGTTTGAAAGTTTAATCACAAGCCTAAATTCAACATGTGAATTTAGAGCAATTTTATGCATATTTTTGCTGGTTATTTAATTGAAAGCAGTAAAGAGGCACTGCTGACATACTGAGTATGCCAACAGCATATTTTTGGCCTGACAGTCACTTATTCATCTCGGACTGTGCAGACATCTTTTCAGGAATAAAATAACCAAATAAAAACAAAGATTGTTGTTGGGGCTGCAAAATCCCAATCTGAAAGCAGTAATTATATCAATTACAAGAGATTTCATTTGCAATCAAATCTATCTTGCATGGATGAATTGAAATTCTCTTATATGATATTTACAATGAAGCTCAGAAATGATGGAGTCAGGGATCGCCATCTTTCTTCTCGTCTGATTTCTTGGAGGAGCCAGCTTCATCAGGGATCTTCTTGAGTAAGGTTTGCAGGATCTGATTTTGACTAAGGATCAGTGATTCCACCATTTTTCGATTCTTCTCTTCTTTTTCTAGCATCATCATTCTGAATTCCTCGTCTCTCCTTTCCTTCTCCAACTTCTCCTTCCGTTTCTCTTCCTTCTCTCTCCTACGCTCTTGGCGTTCTTCCTCTCTCTCCCTCCTTCGCTCTTCACGCTCCTCTTCTGCCCTTTTTTGCTGTCCCTCTTGGCTTGCCAAAATTACATCAGTCATGGATTTCATTCCCTCGAGCATAGACTGACTCATTCTGCTCACCATCTCAATCGTTTGGGAATCCGCAGGGAACTGAGATACGTTCTGGCTTTGAGGAGGCATCTGAGGTTAAGGGTGAGTCGGAGGTGGAATCGGAATCTCAGTCCGTTCTTGGTCCGCAGGAGGCTCCTCTTGAACGTTCGAAGGTCCTGCATCAGCACAGGTGTTCTGTGTTCCCTTCTTTGTCTTCGGCTGCCTCTTTCGTTTCCTTGATGCCTGCTCACCCGATATGAAAGAGGATTGAGCGTCTGAATCTCCTCTGACGGACAGTTGGGGAAGGGAATATTTGATACTCTCACACAGGGGAAGTCTCGGCACACTGATAGGTGGGTTCACTTTCACCATTGTGTCACCCTCAAACGCGCTCAAATCAACTCCCTGAGCTATGCAGATTCTCCTAATCAGATTTGGATAGCATAGCACCTGTCTATCCTTTATCCTGGTTATCATCACCTCGAATACATGCCTCCCTATATTTAGTTTTGCTCCGCTCCACATTCTTGCAAATCCCATTAGCACATTTCCAGACGTGGTGTGCGGATGCGAGTTGGGCCGGATCTTGGACATGTAGAACTCATAAGTTGGCATGAACTGTATCCGCAGCCATTTTGCATTGAATGTGTGTCCAGGGGCGGTCACGCTTGTCATGCTGTTAGCCAAGGTTGCATACTTCGCATATTCAGTCGTTTTGGCTCTCTTTGTCATGATCTCATCAGGGGGGAATTCACTTTGGATATCTGGAGTCCCGAAGAACTGATTCAGCCAGTCAGGTGCAATGTTAATCACTTGTCCACGAATCCATGTTGTTCTGGCATCTTTATCAATGTTGCAGAAGAATTCCTTTGTTAATTCCACGAAGCCATCTTCGTCGTGATGCAGCATGAAGTTACCCCACTCTTGATTTCTGTAGAAAGTCTCAACAGTGGGGTGCGACAACGCATCGGGTCTGAACCCCTTATCCGGCACTATCATCTTCTGCAACTTCTTATACTTTTCTGCATTCTCTTTGTTCCCATTAAACTTGATCTGAACCTGTTCTTCACTCAGCTTTTTCTTCCCATATTCCTTTAAGACGCCCATTCTTTGCCTTACAGTATTTTCAGACCAAAACTCGACTGGCCGAATGGATCCGACGGACTCGTCGTCGCTTGTGTGCCAGTCTGTTTGATCGTCTCCCTCCTGTGGCTGGTCATCCCTTGGTTCAGCCTCATCTCCCCTCTGACTTGGCTCTCGCTCTCCATGAGCTGTTTCATCTCCGACTTCCTCCTCAACCTCCTTAATTCTTGCAGCTCGTCCAACTGGACGTTGGAAAATAGGCGCCATTTGGTCCATGAATTCTTGCTCCTCCTGCCGAGCTTCTTCTTCTGAATCATTTCCATCTGCAGCTTCAGTCAAAATTCCTTGAACCTTTTCCTTAAGCGCAGAGGCCATGAGATGGTCGCCTGGCTGCTTTTCCAAGATTTTGTCCAGTGCTACCGGATCTATGGAGTCTTGTGGTCCTTCTGATTGTTCAGGTTGGTGCGACGGGCCTCCTTGAGTGATGAATTCTTCAATTCTGGCCGTGCCCACGAGAGGATCAATCACTTGACCCACTTTTGTCTGATATTTGATTTGATGTGGCTTTTCTCCAGCATCGATTCTTGTTTCGATCTGTTCGTTAAGCCTTTTCCTTATATCCCCTCGGATGGTCTCAGCATCATGTGCAGTGGGGCCAGTCCATGCAGGAGGTTGTTCTTCTTTGATTTTCAAACCACGCCCCTGCACTTCTCCAGTGATCTTCAGCTCAAAGTCCTCCTCATTACCCCGCTCAACCTCTCCAGATTTCCTGCTTTCCAGCTCAGCCTGCATCTTTCTGGCAGTTTCTTCATCCTTTGTCTGCTGGATATTCTTTCGGATCTGCTCTTCCTCTGCAGCTTTCTTTTCCATTTCCAGGCGTTCTTCCTCAGTCAATTTTTCTACTCCCGAACCACCTGTTACTTGATCCAGCAAACCAGCTAATGCAAGCTCTTCATTGTGCATCTTCATGGCTAGCTCAGCATCGGATATCACCTGGTGCTTCTTTTTCGGGGGTGGCGGCGGCATCGGCTTTTTACCTCTGTCCTTGGGATCTGTGGGCTCTACCACTTTCCTGACAGTTGGCTCAGGTTCCTTGATCTCCACTTTCTTTTCCGGAGCTCTTGCTGGCTTATCCTTATCAGCGGACTTTATCAACCTTCTCCTCGTTCCCGGTTGAGGTGCTGGCTGATGACCTTCAGATGTAACAACAGCAGTGGAGGTTTTCTCGGGCTGTATGGGTGCCTTAGTGGTGGCAGGTGCTACAGCAGATGTTGTCGTTTCAGTCTGAGCTGGCTGTACTGGAGTCCGGACTACTTCTTGTTGCACCACTGGCTCGGACGTAGCAACTTCTTGTACTTCAGTCTGTCCTCTTGGTGGTAATGCCGAAGCCTGTACTGCTGGCTGGGTAGGCTGTGGGTTGGCCTCAGGAGGAGTGGAGAAGTATGCATCAATTTCAGCGTCAGGATCCTCTTCCCTGTTCGGTTCACCCTCGTAGCCTAGTTGCTTCTCGGCGCGCTGCAAATAATCCTCAATAAAACTCCTTTGAGTGATTCTCCTCAGTTGGTCCTCCCAGTCCTTCTTGATCTTGGAGCAGAACTTACTCCGAACATTGTTGTTGTAGTGCAAGACCTTCTTTCCATTAGCAGTACTATTACAGTATTCCAGTGCAAACTTGTCCATTTCCATGATCAATTCCCAGTAGGAGTCCCTGTACTGATCTATCATGCCCCCCACCAGATCCTTTTGAATCCCTTCCAGGTAGGACATGTCTTCTGCCGAATCGTACGTGAGATATACCCCAGCCTCAGCTTTTGATAGTAAATTGAACTGCCTTTCATTTTTCCTTTTGGGTTTCCAGCCACCTTTGCGTATATCCACTTGTAGCTGATCCCTTAGTACTGCTATGTGCTGGGGAAATTCATCATCTTTGTTCGTCCCGTACCGTCCATACCTTCTGTGTGTGAAGATGGTTTCAAGTACCTCATCTGTAGGTAATACTACTCCTTCTTCCAGAAAGGACTCAGTGATACTTGGATTGCCTTTTCCCCAGACAGTAGTCAAGTCGTCCCATTGTTCGCGTGCATCCTTGATCATCTTCCTCATTGTGTTCAACAGTGAGGTGTTGCGGCTTTGTTCAAATTTCTCAGCATTTTTGAGGCGCTTGTACAGGTTGAAGGTCAGCTCTCGATGCCTGGCCCGAGCTAGATCTGTAATCCACCTCTGCTCCATTGGTCCTTTTGCTTCAAACAGATACGGATTCCACTTAAATGGAAATGCTTCATACATCATGATGGCCCCACTGTTGATAACCCTACTTAGATCCATGTGTTTGTGTTCGAAGGCCATCCGAACTTGAGGATCTACGATCTGGTTAGGGATGATGATGTCGAAGTCAGCTATATTTGGATCTTTTGTTCCCTTTTCCACATGTCGATTCCACACAGCCCTGTGCTCTCTGAACCTCAATTGGATGCGCTCATGATGGACTTCAGGAGTTGTCTTTTCGTCTTGGGGGGCATACCCCATCATCCTTATCCAAAACTTCTTCAGGAAGTGATAGTAGTCCCTTTCTATCGATGCAGCGACTATCGACCTTTCCTGTGGAGGAATATGCACGTCCCATCCCGGAGAAAGTTTCAATTTTTCGTCCGTAGTGTGGTCCAGAGGCACCTTATAAACTGATTTGATGGCATCTCTTGCGTCCTTAATCTCTGTTCGATCAATTGAGGCCTGGTTGCCAGCAGCCTCATATGTGCAGTCAGGCAACCCGATGCCTGAGTGCACTACCAATGCATTCCTGAAAAAGGTCAAAGTGCTTAGATACATCCAATTTTTTTTATGAGTTTTCAAAGACTACTCAGGTGTGAAAACCAACATCCTCACATTTTGAGCTTTGCTAAGCTCGAAATGTGATTTAAGTGATTTAATCTTGAGTTTATTAAAAGATCCAAATGTAAGGTACTATGCCTTAGGACCTAGAAGGAGATAACTTAATTGGATTATTGAGTCCAATCAAAAGGGGGAAATATAAATGAAAATAAAAATGAAGTGGTCATTGGACCAAAAATTTCTTTTTTAGTGGGCCATTGGGCCCAAAAGTTTGTTTTTCCAATTTTTAAACAAGCTCGAGGCACTTGTTGAAAAATGGAATGAGATGATGATGATGGAATGGATGGCTCGAAAATGGAGTGTGCAATGGAGGAATGGCGGTATGGATTCGCTATTTCCGGATTGTTTGGACTGTCATTGGACAGTTAAAACGTTCAAGAAAATGCAAACACTATTTTTAATTTTTGAAAAGGTTGACTTGATTTTATTTAATGAAAAGTGGGATGTGTGTGGTCCCATTTTTGGATTTTTGTAAAAAGGTAGCAGTTGAGGTGGCAAAATACTGGTACTTAACTCACACTACATAGTTCCATTGGGAACAAAAAACACATTTGTCAACCCAAAATTCCTAGTACTATTTTTGTCTTTTTGTGAAAAAATGCACTGCTGAAATGGGATTGGTGTGCACTGACATGCCAAAAACAATACAAACACTCACTTTCCTCAATTTGCTGCACACATACACAGACACACCAAAACAGGAAACGGCATTAAATGATCATCTCAGCATGCAATACTCATGAACACAGCAAGTTAAAAACACAAGATCATGCCTCTACTTAAACAAGAACATAAGATTAATCACACTACTCATGCTCAGTGAGGGGGACATTCATAAGCAAGAAAATTAATAACATAATGACACTCTCACAGTATCCCTATGTTCATCAACTCTCACTTTTTCAAGATTTTTCAACAATCCAGGAGGAATCAAGATCAAGCAGACAAAACATGAGCATATAGACTAGAACAAACAAAAGCAAAAGAACCTTAAAAACTCAAAACCCACAACCATGGCGGAATCTACCACTGCCAAACCCTAGCCATCATGCCCGTATCCTCTAGACAACCGAGGTTCATGGAATCAAAATTTCTACAACCCCTAACACTTCTATCTGTGCCCCTGCATCAACCAACCAAAGTACCAAACTCCAACACCACACTCGGCCATTAACGATAAAAACAGGGAATCGAAATCCATACATGCCCAATACACAGAATCACTAAAATTGAAAATCAACTAAGTGAAAACAACCAAGAGGAGGCCCATTCACATAATATCGAGAACTCAAACACCAAAAATCCCTAGGTTCGCGAAAACAGGGCAATGGGTGCGCGAGAGTAGAATGGAGAAAGGCTTACCATGGTTCGGTTTGCTTCGGAGAAGACGAAGATGAGGGTTCTGACGGCTCCATAAGGGTTGCGAAAATTTGGGCAGAGTTTCCCTTGGGTTTGGCGTTCGAAAGGTGCGAAGAACACAGTGGTGTACTTCGGGAGAGGTTTCGAGTACGAGAGGTTTTTCGAAAATTTTCTAAGTCCGAATGCGTGAGGAAGAAGAGGGAGGCGGAGAGGTTTAAATAGTAATGGGCCGGTCGCGGAACCCTAGCCCATGGTCGCGGAACAGGATTACGCGACCAGGCTTAGCGACATTAGAGGTGTCGCGGAGTGTGGGACTTTGTCGCGGAGTCATGCACCGCGACAAAGTGTACCGCGACAAAATGGCGAGGAAGAATGGAGTGGTGTGTCCGTGTCGCGGAATAGGAACTCTGTCGCGGAGTCATGCTCCGCGACAAAATGTTCCGCGACAAAGACAAGCAGAGTTTAGGGATGAGTATAACTTTGTCGCGGAGTTTGCACATGGGCGCGATGCTGGGCATCGCGACAAAATGATCACTCCGCGACAAAGACGAACAAGGGTTGATGATATGGAGAACCTTGTCGCGGAGTTGCACTTGGTCGCGGAACGTTGTTCCGCGACAAAATGGTCATTCCGCGACAAACTTTTTGAATTTTCAAATTTTCAACGGATTGGGCCCGAGTGTGATATTGGGCCTGCGTCCATTTTATTTGAGTTGGACCTGAATGAATTCAGTCCAAGTAAATTCAAATCATTGGGCCATTATTTAAGATAATCTACTTGCATAAAATTAGGTTGGGTCAGTTCCATTTATCTGCAAGATTTATTTCGGATCTTAAATTTCTTTAAATTCCGAAAATAATTTCTCAGATTTGTGGAATTTTCCCAACCAAGAACCTGGTTTTCCTTGCTTTTTCTGCTCCTTCTTTTTGGTTGGTTCCGAATTTCCTGCAAGACAGATAAATACCCATTAGGTTAGGTTTTCTCCTCAGTTCAACATCCTCACATTTAGAGTCTTGGTACTCTAAATGTTCAATTAATCTTGAGGGTACTTTTTCTGTTCTGGATTAAATATATTACATTAAACCAGACTGATCTAAGCTAATCTAGGAGTAATCAGGAGTGTAATCCTCTTAATAAATGACGCTGCATCCTCCCCGGCAACGGCGCCATGAAACTTTTGACAAGTTTCGTCACCACGAGCTTTTGCTAAAATTATACCAGGTTAGATTTATTAAATGAAAAGCGTTATGATTCACGGGAAAGGGTTTAGGGATATATCAAGATTATTAGTCTTTTTATTACTCAAGTATGGTGCTTTGGTTCCAAATGGCGCTGTGGTCCTCTCCGTCATGAAATGTTGACAAATCTCATCAATTCTTGCCATAAGATTTCCTGCTATGAAACTTTTGACTAATTCCCACTACATGAGTATTTTCCGAAAATTCGTGATCCTGGTTTAGGTTTTATTTAATGAAACCAATTTATGATGGCGGTGTTGTGATTATGGATATATTTATACGTAGTCATGTTTTTATTGCTCGTAGTTAAGAAACTGTGCTCCCGAAAGCGCACGGTGTCAAAAATTGCAGTAATTTATAGTAAGACCGGATCGTTCACTGGAGGATGTGCGATGGAAGCAGGTCCTACGTCATTTACTAAGATTTTCCACTCGTTTACTCGAATCAAGTTTGTGAAATGACTAACAACTACTTGACAGAATTTAAACTAAGCTATGAAAGCACCTAAAACAAAGCAGGCATAGTTATCCTAGAAAGCAAATTAAATTTAATCTAAGAAAGCAATAAAAGTAATCTAAGAGAGCGATTAAGATTATTCTAAGAAAGCAGATTTAAAAATGAGACAGAAGGGACAGGATGAAAATAATAAAAGTTGGACAAGATTCAGATGAAACATAGTTAAACTTCCATTTTAATAACAGATCTTAGCTTGGGATAATCCTTCAGTTAGCTAACTCTCATGCTCTCTACACCATGTTCCCTTTAACAGACAGGTACTTACAGTAAGAGGTTACATGCTCTTAAGACAGCAAAATCTAAGATACCATAGACTCACAACTGCCCTCACACGGCCGTGTGGAAGCATGTTATTCATCTGTGGTGGATAAGCACCACCTGACAAATCATTTATTGAAGTGTCAAGTACTGCTATCATTCCCCCATGTCACACCCGAAGATCCAAATCAAACCCTAAACTATCCCTTAACTCTCAGTCCTAGTAGCAGTTACACAACTCTCAATACAACCGAGTGACCTCTAAAGAAAGCAATTAAAAGAAAGCGGTAATGAAAGCATTTAAAATCCTATCACTCGGAGGTTTTTGAAAGTCTGACCCTGGTAGTAACAGAAAGCCTCCAGTCAGAATGACCGGATGTGGATCAAGAATTCCCTATTCTCGGTGAACCGCTCACAGTGTTCACTTCTCGTCGGGTGGTTATGAGATACAAACTAATGAAATGAACTAATAAATTAGTTCGTTCCGGATGCACTCACTCAGGACTCAAGAATAGGCTTTGGCAGAAGAAGATAGTGATTGAAAGAATACTCAACCTTACCTTAGAAAATAACCAAGGCCCGAATGTTGTTCCTCTAGTATTATCTGTCACACTTTATCAGAATCCAAGTGGACTCCGACCCAGTGCAATATTTAATACAAGATTTCCAACAAACAGCAATTTCGGAAAATAATAAATCTGAAAATCATTCCCTATCAGGTACTAGACTCTCAATTAAAACACAGATCCTTTCAGTCTAGGTGAGACCTAATCGCTGACTCTGCTTCTAATTTCCCGAAATCAACCCCCAGTCGGATATGAATTAGTTATAACTGTTGAATTTATCCCTTACTCAGATCCGGATTTTATAAAGGAATTTTTGTTGGAAATTTAATATGAAACATCTGATTTAAATCAAGACTTCTATGTCCAAGGGAAGGATCCCAAAATAATATGACCACGCTATCTACATAGTAATATCATGCATAAATTTATAGAGAAGTGTAAAATAAAATAACCCAAAATATAAAGTGGGTGTAGACAGAATGTGAAACACAGAGATGAAATAGCCGGAGATGAGAAGAATTCATTTGGCTAAAAAGATGACAAAAATAATCAGGATGATCCGGACTGCAAACATCTGCTATCCAGGTCCTGATCATTTCAGGTGGGATGATTTTTAGACAGTGGAATGCCTCAAATGACAGTTGCCGCCGTCATCTCAGAATCCACTGTCTGTGAATTTGGATAAAAACCCACATGTTCTATTACTGCAATAATGATTAGATGACATTGGCATATATCATCTAATATTACTACAGCTCCAGATTCAGGTTTGAAATTAAAGTAAGAAAAGAAAACTGTATCCGGATGGGAGTCAGCTGAGTAGCTATTATAATCCCGGAGGGATGAACCGCCAAGGCTTCCACCGACCACTATCTGGACCATGCAAAATAACAACTAGTAATTAATATACAGATCACGAGCTAGTCATCCGTGTGGGAATACCCGCCAACATTAATCTGATATATTCCTTGTTAGCTGTTTCACACATCACGGAAAAGACAAAATAAAATAAAATCAAATGTTTTTGGGTCATCTTGCATGAGAGACATTGGTTTCTCATGCAAGGGTATGGAATTAAATCCATAAGCACTCTTTATGTCTAAATAATCACTCATTCCATAATTGATTTATTAATTACAGTCCAGATTATATACTTAGATCATTAGAGTTTAATCATTTGTAGAAGAATCTTTTAATAGGGAATTGAACAAAGTTCTTTATATCAAATTAATCATGGGTTGAGATCATTGGATTTCAACCTCAAAATATCAATACAAAGGTTCAATTAATTAATGGATTGAGATGAAGAATGAGAATTTGGCACAAGGTGCCACCTTGTCGCGATGCAGAGTTTGTGTCGCGGAGCGTGGCTCCGCGACAAAGGTTTCGCGACAAAGGGGTGGGAAGTAAAAGAAATGGGATTTTGAAAGTTTGGGGTTTGCTTTGTCGCTAAGTAAAGAAAATTTTGTCGCGGAACGTGGTTCCGCGACAAGGCCATAGCGACAAAAAGGTTGAAAATTGGACAAGGCATAATTCTTGTCACGGAACAAGAGGTTTTGGCGCGGAACGTGGTTCCGCGACAAGGTTGCTTCGCGACAAAGCCCTTCCAGAATAAAATCACAAGTATTTGGGTCCTTGGTCGCTAAACAAGATTTTGTCGCGGAACGTGGTTCCGCGCCAAGGGGTGTTTCGCGACCAAGGGTTTTAAAATAATGGTCAACAAATGTTCTTTGGCACCTTTGTCGCCAAAGCACCATTTTGTCGCGGAACGTGGTTCCGCGACAAGAGTTGTTCCGCGACAAAGGTGTGTCCAGTACACATGTCAGAAAAGTAAAGTGGAACAGTGGCATGCATTATGTGTGATCTCACCCTTTTCAGATTCAAAAGCTAAACTAAGCTCAAAATGACAAAACAGAATTTGAATCTAGCTAGAACATGCTTGAACAAAATAGAAATAAAGCAAACTTAAAACTTAAGAAACCCTAATCTAAGCTTGATCATCCATAAGCATGCAACATTATCCCAAGAAAAAGTCACCAAGCAGTGACATTAAAATGCAAAAACGAGGGTCAAATGACCCAAGGAAAATGAAAACAGTAAGATCCATGGGGTGTGAGACCCATTTCATGATTTTTGGGACACAAATGGAGAATGTTTTCCCACTTTATTAAACGGTGTTGTTCATACTCATGGTTTGAGTACCACAAACCCTTAAACAAAAGTTTAGAACAAAAACAAGGTTTAAAACTGGCTATCTAACCCAAGTGCAGTAAACTATTTCTAACTAGTGCATAAATTAAATAATACAAAAGAAAATCTAACTAAACTACCCTAAACTAAACTAAACTACTGAACTCCCCAACTTGTCTTCAAGAAGGTATAGTTTTTCTAAAATTCTTCCAACCTCTAGCTCAAAGGAACCACCTCATATTTATAGAGGGGAAACCCTAAGCTCATGGGCCTTGATTTGAGCCCATTGTGTCTCAAGACATCACACACATCACAGCTTTGTCTCGGAGCACCAAGTTTGGTCGCGGAACACACTGCATGTGGCAAAGCTTCTCGACTGGGTCTTGTGTCTCTAAAAATGTATCTTGGTCGCGGAATGGACCTTTGTCGCGGAACAGCGCATCGCGACAAAGGTATCGCGCCAGGGGGTTTGGCTGGTCTCTTCTTCATCAGGGCCACTTGGTCGCGGAACATGCCTTTGTCGCGGAACACTGCATCGCGCCAAGGGGCTTCCGCGACCAAGGTCTTCCTGGGCCTGCTGGATTGGGCCGGAAATATTCTTTTTGTGGGCTCTTCTATCTTTTTCCCATCTTTTTGTTTCCTTTTCTTTTTCTCATGTTTTTGGATTTTTCTAACATAAATATGTAATAAAATTACATATTTATGTCTTTTTCACACCAGCTTATTATTTTTACAATTATGCATAAATCAGTCCAATTCGACTGCTTTCTTACTTAATGTAAGACCGGAATGCGATCAAATGCCCGTTTAAGACACGGAAATGGATTGAAAATAATGGTCATTTCTGGCCATTATCAATGCTACTTCTCCCTATGGAGGAAAAATCTATATTCGCGGAAAGATACTGGACATTGATCCTTTGGTTATTTCGCTGCTGTTAAAGCTTCAACCCAACGACCGCCTGGATGATGTTACCGAGTACATGCCTGATTCAAATGCTGAAGTAGCCTACTCTATTTCAAATTCTGGCAGTGTTGGTTTTGGCCGTAATCAACTGAGCACATCCAAACTTACCTTGAAGTTTGCATGCCTATTTCGCCTCTGCAGTTCCAACATCATGCCAACTACCAATGCTAGTCAAGTTTCTGCTCATATGGGTAAAACTATGTTCTGCATTGATAAATATTTGAATTTAATGAATCTTGGTTTGTCTGTTCTTAAAAAAATGCAAGGTTATACTCGTGGTTCGATTGGAAAGCTGGATCTGCTACCCTACCCTGCTCTTATCACCCGCTTTCTCTCAAAGAATGGGATCAAGGTGCCCAAGGAGGAAAGGATCTACATTAAACAGAATTCTCCTTCTACTGAATTGAGGAACCAACACAATGACATCTTACTTGGTCCACCTCTCACTGGCACTGCCCTGATCAACCACCTGAAGCAGCTCCTTTTGCAACAAAATGAAGAAGCCAACAGAGTTGTGAATGCTGGTCTTGCTCTTCGCAAGAAGAACAATTTGATTCTCAAGCTTCTTCCAGCTACATTTGATCCCCCTACTGGTGCTGATGATGATAATGATGAGGATTGATCCTTCAAGGGGGAGATATAGTTGCTGCTGCTTGTCTCTTTTTGGTGGTCTAAAGGTGGTAAGAACAACCAACAGGGTTGCTGGGTATATGCTTCTCTACTAAACTTTTTAATATTTTTTTTGGGACTGTAACTAATGGTTGATACTCCTTTGTGGATACTGAATTTGGTGGATGCTGATGCTTGTTTGTTTTTGCTGAATTGCTAATGCTTGGTGATTGTTTTGATATACTTGTTTTATGTGATTCTATCTTTGATGTGCGTGCTGAAACTGGTTTATTGTTGTTGTTGCCTGACAAACTCTCTGCTGTTCTTATCTGATTATTTGATTTGAGACTGTTTATGACGGATCATCCTCTTCATGTAAAGAGGGGGAGATTGTTGGTATATGCCTAACTTTTCATGCAGAGTCTGGATGTTGTCAGCATTACTCAACAACAACAGCTTGGCAGTTATGGTGTGCCAAGTCTTGCCCCTTGCTGCCGGGACCTCTTCAAAGACTTAGGAGCTGATTGCTATATATATATGAGTCTTTAGGCAGTATAGGGTAATGTGGATTCTGATTAGAAATATCTTTTGAGTGATTGGTTTTATTCAAGTCTCTATAATTCTTAGAATTGTATCTTTGAGAAAGGCTTGAGTGATTTTCATTGTATACATTCTTTTTCATATTGTAACTCAAGAAAGTGTATTCTTGAGAGAGTTAGGATAGATTCAGGAACGTCAACAGGAAGCTAGGAAAATCAGATTTGGTTCTTTTCATTCACAGCGAGATTAGATGTTGAGGGGGAGTCTCAACACCTCTAGATCGAGTTGGTAGATTAGAGTCAGAAGTTTGTATTTTCTTGGAACTTGTTGAGTAGATCGTAGCCTGGATTGGTATCCCCCGGATGTAGGACAGGAGGTCCGAACCGGGTCAACAAATCATCGTGTTCATCTTTACTTTCCTGCATTTCTTGATATATTACTGTGATTGTGCGTTGTTCTTATTACTGACTAACTACCGACTCAAGATTTGGGACCTAGAACAAGCCGAAATAATAGAGAGAATGCGTGAGCAGTCTTCATCCACTCCCAACATTAATTTTGGCTTTCAAAATTATTTTGGAGACATCGGTGGTTCCGGATCTGGCCATGATTTGGGAGATTATTAATTTAGTTTACTGTATTATGTTTTAATTAATTTTTCACTACATTTGTATCTCATTTCAATTTAAATTTAATATTATGGTCTTTTAATTTAATAATTTTTATTTTATTATATTTGTATTAAATAATATATTAAAAGAAAAAAGATGAACTTAAATTAAGAGAAGAAAGAAAATAATTCAAGAAAAAATAAAAAACATTTTACAAAAAAAATAAAACAAAAATAAAAAATCAAATAATAAAGTAAATAAAACATAAAGAAAAGAGGAAAAAAAAAAGAAAAGGAATGCCGGCATGAACAGTGCACCCAAAAATGGCGTTCCCGGCCGCCAATCTTGCGGGCGCATTGGAGCGCCCGCCATCTCCATTTTGCCCTCCAACGCCAAAAATGGCGATTCCCAACAGTGCACTGCAATTTTTTGCGGTGCACTGTTCATGCCGCTATCCCTTTTTTTTTTCTCTTTCTTCTTTTGTTTTAAATACAAAGTAATTATTATTTTTAATTAAATAATTTAAATATAAAAATTAAATATATTATATATATTTAAAATATGTATTAATATAATTGATAAATGTAATATTATATGAATAGTAAAGAGAATCAAAATGGAATATTCTATTGTAGAGGGAAATTTAGAGTTGTGGGTTGGAGAGGGATAGTGGAAAACTGTAAATCTAACTGTAAAATAAAGATAGTGTAACTGTAAAATAGAGGTGTGGGTTGGAGATGGCCTACGTATGTAGTTTCTGTTTTAACTAGTATTTCCCGGGCGGAAATTAGGAACAATATGAATAAAATTATCCAATTTGACAAATAAAATTGTTCAATATTGATTAATTTTATTAAACTATTTTAAGCATTATATGAGTACATCTATACAATGCAATGAAATAGACCAATATATGTCATTACCAATATTTATATATTACTACAATTTAGTATTTTAAAAAATATTTATACTACAAACAATAGGACCAAAAAATTGAAAAAGCAAAGATGAAAACATTTCTATCTCACAACTCTATTGTCATACATTGTCAAAGAAAATACGTGAAATCGTATTATACTCGATAATTAATTATTGATATTGATTCACAGCCTAAAGCATTGAGATATTATAAATTTTATAAAAATGTAGATATTTCCAATTAAATTAGAAAATATAAGAAATACTCTTGTAAATAAATTCATTGATAAATTAAAATGACTATAGTTCCATCAACTTATTGTTGTATTGTAATTTATCTAATTTATTTAATTTAGCTAATATAAATATTTGTTATTCATTAATGAATTTAATATCAATGTATAAAGTACTTATTAGTAATTTACAATATATATTCTTTAAGTATAATTTCAATTAATAGAGTACTAGTTAAGAATAATAACAAATATTAAAATTATATTTAAAGAATAAATATAATATCAACCCATAAAGTTTTTATTACATCCTTTATTTGGTAGTATTCATTATCAATAATAATTAATGAAATTAATTTACCTAATGTCAATTTCGCTCGAATTTGGTTTTTTTATATTTTGAAAATGCATTATGTTTATATATATATATATATATATATAATTTTTTCATTTTTATAGTGAAAATGGATTGATTTTTGCTACATTTATTATTCAATTATCAACCCATAAAGTTTTTGTTACATCTTTTATTTGATAAATTCTTTATCTATAAAAATTAATGAAATTAAATAATCCTACGTGAATTTCGCTCAAATATGGTTTTCTTATATACTGCACACTTAATCTCAAATTGACATAAAAAATAGCAACTCATGGATACTTATTTTTGGAAGTGCCGGAGCCGGATGAATACTTGAAATCAAGCATTGAAAAACTACATTATTAAAGGACGATCATGCACAACAATTAAGTGATCAAAATGCTTCCTTAGGCCTCATCTCAATTCCTTCAACAATAAGGCCGCGTTTCCAATGCCCACGCACAATTTCAAAGACTCTACTTCCGATAAAAGACGTGTCGCCTTCATCCACAAAGAACTCCCCCAATTCAATTTCCATCCAACCGTCTGCTCTGCACTGAGCTTGGATATCTCCTACAGACAGGTCACGACTATATGTTGGTGTGGCTAGATATGCACGTCCAGTCTCAATTGTGTCTCTCCCAAAACATATTACCGACACATTCATGGGCTCTCTGGACCATAAGCCATCATGTTGTTCTTTGATTTTATACACAAGATATGCTGCATAGGTTGTGTTAGGCGACAGTAAGTCAGATGGAAACATTCCTTGGATATCAAACCAGCAAACTTCTAAAAGTTCAGCAACTAGAGAAAATCTGCACACACAAACCATGATGCAGTATGGAGTATAATACCAGTAGTACATTATTCATGTCATGGATCTTCGAAAAAACACACAATGTAACATGTTAAGGTGTAAAATATGTAAAGACTAAAATTTGATTCTAGCAAAAAACACTTTCCTGACCATTGGTCCAAGGAAGGCAACACAATGTCCACTAGCATTCAGTCTAAAGAAATTGATGAATATTGGATTTACTATTTTAGGTAAGAATCTAACTTACTTTGATTCAGGCAAGGATTTCCATGTCCAATACCGAGGATCGCCTCCCCATGCTATGGTAAGCTCTTTTGCACAAATGAGGTAACAGTTCTTCCCACTTAACTTGCTTAATGTGAAATTCTGTTCAACACTCGCGAAACTCAACAATGGTTTTGAGATTACAATTCCAGAATTCAACGTTATTGAGAGGTAGGTATTCAAAGTGGGTTATGCAAATCAGCTTTCACAAGCTAATGTCTGGATATACTATAAATTGTTTAGAAGCTGCATTAACACCAAATTTCAATATCACACTAAAAACATTTACTTGCACCAAATATAGCAAATACTTATTATTTTTTTTCAGATTAATTAAAACTAATAATAGTACTATAATATAGATAAAAAGAGATCTACATAAAGAGACAAAAACATTACTACCTCCGTTCTTTTTTAATTGCTCCATTCCAATTACTGTTTTCAACTAGCCGACTTTGGATGATTTTATATGATTCGTTACAAGGCTAAATAAAAAATAGTAAAGTAATAATGAAAGTAGAGATTACAAACTATAAAACTTACGTTGGTCTTACCTTCAAAATAATTTCTCTAACCTAACCAAATAAACCTCTAGTTGAAAACAGTGATTGGAATGAAGGAATTAAAAGAGAACGGAGGAAGTATTCATGAAAAATGAGATGGCTTAGAAATTAGAAAGACAGACCAATCTGCCGCCGTCAAGTAGTAGACCAGAGTGACAAAGGCGGAAGTAGAGTTGTTTCTTAGTGGAGAACTCCACAGGAGAATTGGATTCAGAAATCTTCTCTTCATAACCGTGGGGCAGAAACTGTTCCCAGACGGCGTCGGAATCGGCGATCATTTTGAAAAGCGATGAGACGGCCGACATCCTGCAGGCATCCTTGGCGGAAGTGAAGGAGACGATTCTTGCTATGCAGCCCTCAGGTAATGAAGTCAAGAGGGACGTTAGAGCAGATTTCGCAGTAGGTAGCATGGGACTAGAATTGCACTTGGTGTAATGGACGACGGTCGACGAATCGATCGAACGGTGAATTGAAGTAGGTGGTATGGGACTAGAATTGCACTTTTTTGGGTAAGCACGGTTATGGTGATTTGTAGTAGTTAAAACTATATAAATTACAAAGAGGATAAAGGGGAGGAATAGAGGGTAGGGCATCCGGTGGAAATTACCAATGAGATCTTGTTGGATTCGTCTTATTGCGTAGTTTCAGAATATATATATATATATATATTTTATAATTTTTACTTCTCTACATTATCAATTTTTTAGAATTTTTATTTGTATACATTTTGAGTTATTAAAGATAAAAAATGTGAATTAAATTGCGTGCAGAAAATGAATATTGAGAAAATAGATATGTTATTGTTTATAAGAGTATTTTTATAACAGAGATTGAGGGCGGGGCGCCCGTGTAAATTTAACCCCAACCACCATAGTTAGGTCGTGTCTCCATTCCCTAGCTGCTAGAATTGCACTTGCTGCTGCTGCTGCTATTATTATTATTATTACTAGTACTAGTATTTCTCCGCCCAATGGGCGGAAATTAAGGATAATATGAATAAAATTATCCAATTTAATAGAACAATTTTACTATATCGATTACATATTCTCGAACATCCTTAAACTATTTTAATCATTACCTGAGTACATCTATACATTGCATAGGAAACGGCCGATATATATCATTACCAATATTTATATATTAAAATTTAGTATCTTAAAAAATACTTATACTACAAACAATAGTTAAGAGGACAAAAAAAATGTAAAAGCAAAGATAAAAACATTTTTATTCACGACTCTAATGTCATACATTGACAAAGAGAAGTACGTGAAATCGTATTGTACTCGATAATTGATTATTGATATTGACTCATACCCTAAAACGTTGATATATTAGAAATTTCATAAAGATGTTGATTTTTTCAAATTAAATTAACAAAATATAAGAAATATTCTTGTAAATGAATCCATTGACAAATTAAAATGACTATAGTTTAATCAACTTATTTATCGTATTACAATTTATCAAATTTTGTTAATTTATCTGACACAAATATTTATTATTCATTAATAAATATAATATCAATCTATAAAGTACTTATTAATAATTTACAATATATTCTTTAACTATAATTTCAGTTACAGAGTATTGGTTAAGAATAATAATAAATATTAATATTATATTTAAAGAATAAATATAATATCAACCCATAATGTTTTTGTTACATCCTTTATTTGACAGTATTCTTTATATATAATAATTAATAAAATTAAATTATCTAATTTGAATTTTGCTCGAATTTAGTTCTCCTATATTTTGAAAGTGCATTATGATTTTTTTTCATAATTCCTTCATTTTATTTTAAAGTGAAACGGGGTTGATTTTTGTTACCATTTATTATTCAACTATCCACCCATAAAGTTTTTGTTACATCTTTTATTTGGTAGTATCTTTATCTATAATAATTAATAAAATTAAATTATCTAACGTGAATTTCGCTTAAATTTGGTTCTTCTATATTTTGAATGTGCACTATATATATTTTTATTTTTATAATTTCTTTATTTTTATAGTGAAAATGAATTGATTTTTAATGTTTATTATTCTACTTTGACTAATGCTTATACACCATCTATATAAGAAAAACATAGTCAAGTGGGATCTCGTTAGATTCGTCTCATCATTTAGTTTTAAAATATCAAATTTTTATAATTTTTTTTGTACACATTTTGAGTTATTGATGAGTTATTGATCATTAGAAATGTGTATTGGATTGCGTGAAAAAAGTGAATGTTGAGGAAATAGGTGGGTTACTGTTCATAAGGAAATTTTTGTGAGAGATAATTGATAGGTTACTTTTCATAAGTAGATTATTGTTCATAAGGGATATTATTTTTATATATTACTAGTATTACCCCCGCCCAATGGGCGGAAATATGTACCACGGAATAAAAATATTAAATTTAACAAATAAAATTGTTCAATTTAATTATGTCGGTTACATTCCCCAAACTACTTAAACTATTTTAAGCAATACATGAGTACATCTATACATTACATAACAATTCACCAATAGACATATGCCATTATTAATATTTATATATTAGAATTTAGTACCTTAAAAAAATATCATACTACAAACAATAGTTTAAAGGACAAAAACGTAAAGATAAAAAACTTTCTACACACAACTTTAATATCATAAATTGACAAAGAGAGTACGTGAAATCACATTGTCTTCGGTATTTGATTATTGATATTGATTCACTTTAAAACGTTGATAAATTAAAAATTTCATAGAGATGTAGATATTTTCAAATTAAATTAGAAGAATATAAGAAATACTCTTGTGAATGAATCAATTGACAAATTAAAATGACTACAGTTTCATCAGCTTATTGTCGTATTGCAATTAATCTAGTTTAGTTAATTTATCTTATACAAATATTTATTATTCATTAATGAATATAATATCACTTTATAAAGTACATATTAATAATTTACAATATATTTTTAAACTATAATTTTAATTCATAGAGTATTGGTTAAGAATAATATAAATATTGAAATTATATTTAAAAAATAAATATAATATCAACCATAAAGTTTTTGTCACATACTGTACTTTATTTGGTTGTATTCTTTATCTATAATAATTAATTAAATTAAATTATCTAATGTGAATTTCGCTTAAATTTGGTTCTCCTATACTTTGAAAGTGTATTATGCTTTTTGTACTGTTTATTATCCAACTTTGACTAATTCTTATACAACACCTATATAACAAAAAACATAATGAAGTGGGATCTCATTAGATTCGTCTCATCATGTAGTTTTAAAATATTAAATTTTTAGAATTTTTACTTGTACACATTTTGAGTTATTGATGAATATTGATCATTAGAAATGTGTATTGGATTGCGTGCAAAAAGGGAATGTTAAGGAAATATGTAGGTTACTATTCATAAGGGGATTTTTGTGAGATGGAATTGGTAGGTTACTGTTCTTAAGGGATATAGTTTTTACTATATGGGAATGTTAAGGAAATAGGTAGTTTACTGTTCATAAGGGGATTTTTGTGAGATGGAATTGGTAGGTTACTGTTTATAATGATATGTTACTGTTCATAAAGGATATTGTTTTTATATATTATATAGATATAGATATAGATATAGATATAGATTACCCCGCCCAATTGGTGCAAATATGGACAATGTGAATAAAAATATTTTATTTAACAAATAAAATTATTCAATTTTATTATGTCGCGTATATTCCAAAATTCCTTAAACTATTTTGAGCATTACATGTATATGAAAAAGCAATCGACCAATAGACATATGTCGTTATCAATATTTATAATATATTAGTACAATTTAGTTCCTTAAAAAATACTCCCTCCGTCCCACATAACATGTCCTGTTTGACTTGGGTGGGGTTGATCGATTTGCCTATGGAGGGGGGTCATTTTACTTGGGTGGGGAGGGGAGGGCGGGCGAGCAGTCAGTTGGATAGGTTCCTGTTATCTCCGGGGTGGTTTGGGTTGGAGGATGAGGTGGTGTAAAGGAGGTGCGAGTCAGTCTTGTCGGATCACTATCCGGTTTGTCTTACTATTGGGGGGAAATCTTGGGGTCCAAAGCCTTTCCGTTTTTACAATTATTGGTTAGAATTTAAAGGTCTCAATGAGGTGGTTAAAGGGGTGTGGGAGTCGGCTAGATCTTTCAGGGGTAATGTGCTACTGGGCGGCTTCAAATGTTGAAGAATAGAATAAAGGCTTGGGATGGTTATAAGGCGGATGCCATTGAGTCGTAAATTCTGAAGATTCAAGCAGAGATTGAGAGTTTGGAGGAGTGTTTGCAGGAGGGGAGTGGTGGAGAGGAAGTTGGGGTAGGGTGGATAAAAAAAAATAGGGAGCTAAAGGGTTTAATGCTTGCTGAGGAACGTCGGTGACTTTAGAAGTCTAGGTTGCGGTGGATAATGGAAGGAGACAACAATACCAAGCTCTTTCATACCGTGGCGGCGCTAAATCGTCGAAGGAATTACATTGGGGCTATTAAGATTGAGGGTGTTTTGGAGGAGCCGAGGTTGATTAAAGAAGGGGCGGACAGCTTCTTTAAGAGATTGTTCATCAAACAAAAGGAGGAAGTGTTCAGTATTAGTAATATTGGTCTGCCATCAGTGGAGGTGATGGATCGGGTGGGGTTGGTCAGAGGCTTCTCGGAAGAGGAAGTTCGGGAGGTGGTGTGGGGTTGTGATGGAAACAAAGCATCGGGGCCTGATGGTTTTAATTTGGGCTTCTTCAAAAAATACTGGGAGCTACTTAAAGTGGACTTGATGGAAGTTTTCAGGGAGCTGGAACAGGGAGATTCTTTACCGAGAGATGTAGGGAATTCTTTTATCACTTTAATCCCTAAGGTAGAGTGCCCGGAAGATTTTGGAGATTTTAGGCCTATTTCCTTGTTGGGCAGCGTTTATAAAATTGTAACGAAGGTGTTAGCTTCTATATTGAAAGCTGTTATGGGTGGGTTGGTGGGGGAGGCTCAGATGGCCTTTGTGAAAGGTAGGCAGATTTTGGATGGGGTTCTCGTTGCTTCAGAGGTGATTCACTCCACTCAAGCCTCGGGGCGTAGGGGATTCGTTGTGAAGGTGGATTTTGCAAAGGCCTATGATAACATTTCGTGGGAGGCTTTGTTTAGAGTTCTAGAGGATATGAATTTTGATTGTAAGTGGATCCGCTGGATGGAGGCGTGTGTGAAGTCAGCGGCTGCTGCGGTCCTTATTAATGGTTCTCCGTCTGAGTTTTTTAAAATGCAGAAGGGGCTTAGGCAAGGAGATCCTTTGTCCCCGTATCTCTTTGTTTTGGTGGCCGAAATATTAGGATGTTTGATGAAAAGGGCGAGCGAGCTGGGTATATTTAGGGGTCTCGATGTTGGGGCGGGGAGGTTGGTGATTTCCCAATTACAGTACGCGGACGATACGGTGTTTTTTTGTGAAGGTGAGCTTATTCAGGTGATATGTCTAAAAAGAATCCTTAGGTGCTTAACTCTTTCGACTGGCCTAAGGATTAATTTCAAAAAGAGTTGCATCTATGGGATTAATTGTCCAAGTGATCTGTTGAGGGAAGCGGCTGGAGTCTTGGGTTGTGAGGTGGGCAGTTGGCCGATGACCTATTTGGGAATTCCGGTTGGGGGTCAGTCAATGGATTATCCATTTGGCAACCGGTTTTGGATAAGGTGGAATGTAGATTGGCGGGTTGGAAAGGAAAGTTGATGTCGCAGGCAGGTAGACTCTGTCTTATCAGGTCTGTTGTGAGCAGCCTCCCCATATATTTCCTTTCTATTTTTAAGATTCCGAAGCAGGTGGCTGATAGACTTGAGTTACTTAGAAGACGATTTTTTTGGAATGAGTGGGATGCTAGGAGGAGACTGCACTCTATTAAGTGGGATTCGATTTGTTTACATAGGGATGCTGGGGGCCTAGGAATTAGGGGTGTTGTAGATTTTAATAAGGCCCTCTTGCTTAAATGGAAGTGGAGATTTGTGGTGAGGATGTATTGTGGAAGCAGGTTGTTAACGCTAAGTATTATGAGGGCTCTTCCCCTTTAGTTCCTGAGGCGAAGATTGGTAGATCTCTGTGGGGTAGGATTTGTGGTGCGTGGGTGATAATGACCAAAATTGTCCATTATTTCCAATCCATTTCCGTGTCTGAGACGGACATTTTGATCGAAATCCCATCTTATTTCAATAAGAAAGCAGTTGAATATGACAGATTGATGCAAGTTTGTAAAAATATTAAGCTGGTAATGAAAGACACAAAATATGCAATTTTAGTTGCATTTGTGTTAGAAAAATCCAAAAACATGAAAAAAGGAAAAAGAAAAGAAAAAGGAATGAAAAGATGGGCAAAAGAATAAGATAGCCCACAAAAATCAAAAAGATGGGAAAAAGAATGAAAATCCCACAATCTGAAAATTTGGCTAAGTGTTGAAGACCAATTCGGTCTATAAGCATTTCGACCTAAATCGAATTGCTCATTAGACCGAATGCTGAAAGAAAAGAAGAAAAGAGAACCATTGAGGAAGAGAAGAGCAACCAATTCGGTCTAGGGCAATTCGGTCTAAACCGAATTGACCCCTAGACCGAATTGCACCATGAAGAAAGAAGACTTTGAGAGAGCAGAAAAGAAGAGGTTCGATCTATGCAATTCGGTCTAGACCGAATTGACTGCATAGACCGAATTGCCTTAAAGCAAAGAAGCCAAGCAGGAGCCATCTTCAATTCGACAAGGCCAATTCGGTCTACCCATAGACCGAATTGATGGATGAATACCACATTCCAGATCAAGAACAAGAAGGAAGATCTCATGCAATTCGAATTGCATCAATTCGATCTAAACCGAATTGCATGAGGAGACCGAATCACATTCAAAAGTACAGCTGAGCACGTGAGAAATGCATGATGGGCCTAGGGTTTCGAAAACAAGTATAAAAGCTGACCTTCCTCAACACAAGAAATATCCTTAGACACAAACTCTTGGACAGTTGCTGGGAGACAAAAAGAAGGAGAAGGTTCTTCACCCCTTAAGGGTTAGGTAGGTAGTATAGTTTAGTTAGTTTATTTCCCATGCTTGTAATGTAGTGTTATTGCTTTTGAGCTTAGTTTTTATCTCATAGAAGCTGGTTACCACCCTTAGTGTAGCCATTTCCATAAACCTTAAATGCTTTGTAGTTAGAATGAACCCTACCTTCAAGCTAATGAATGGTTTTAGGGTTGTTTACTGCTTTCCGATGTCAATACAAGAAAGAATCCAGAAATGGGTTTTCATTTCAAGTGTTTGGCATCTATTTAATGCTTTCCTTAGCAATAATGGTAGAATGTTTGTTTGTTTCAACTAGGTTATATTTATTATGCCCTAGTTGACTTGCATTCTCAATAAATGTGTGCTAAGTGGTTTGTGGCTTGACTGTACACCTTAGAGACTCAAATAAGTGTTCTTAGATTTTAGATAATCTTAGGCTTGTTAGAATTTATTTTCTTGCTTTCCAGTTGCTGTTTTATTTGCCTTCATTAGCTTAATGTTGCCTTAGATTATGTAGGTGTGCTTGCTTTTGAGCATGTGTTCTTATTTTATTCAGTTTATGCTTGAGTCCTTAATCTTTGATTGCTTGTTTGTAGTTTTGAGGTTTGGTTCAAGCCAATGCCTGTTAGCCACATAACCTAGGTCTATTCTCTTTAAAATACTCATTAGTGTGGCTGTGAAGTGACATTGATGTGAAATGAAGGACTAGGTAAATCTTATCCATCATAAACCACACAATGTAAACCAAACCCACACTTAAGAGAGAAAGACATGCAATTCGGTTTGAGGTAATTCGGTCTAGGCCGAATTGCTTATGAGAATGGAATTGCATGGCAAAAATAGTTGTTAAATGCTTCACTTGGAAAATTTATATGCAATTCGATCTAGGCAATTCGGTCTATACCGAATTGCCCATGAGATCGAACTGCATAGCAAAAAGAGTTATCTCCATGTGAATTCGGTGTATGCAATTCGGTCTATAGACCGAATTGCCCATACAGATCGAATTGACTTAGGAGACCACATTGTATCCATGACATCCCTTCATTCCTTAGTCTATTTTTATCTGTCTTACCAATTCGAATTGTCCAAGTTCGGTCTAGACCGAATTCAATTGGCAATTCGAATTACCCTCATTTTTGGGGTAAATGCCTTAGCCAAATTTGAGTAAAGGAATGACTTCATCAATTCGAATTGTCCAATTCGGTTTAGACCGAATTGCTTGACAATTCGAATTAGATAATGCTTCATGATTTTACAAGGATTAGTTGGGTATGGTGTTACTTCATACCTCATGCACCCTCAATTCGGTCTCTTTTGCATTTTGCTCAAAAGACCGAATTGCTTTCTTCCTTCTATTTTAAAACTCCCAAAAATATTTTATTTCTTGAGTTGTGTAAGTTGCATGGGTGTATTGGGCCTAGGCCCACTACATCTATTTTTATCCATTACACATCTCAATCTACCAGTGTCTAATTATTGTGTGATTAACACTCACATAATACCAAAAAACATTTTCTTAATTTTATTTATTTTCTCTTTCATTGTGTGTATGAACAACTAGTAAGAAATACATCAGACTAATATTGGCGGATATTCCCACACGGATAATTAGCTC
Source organism: Hygrophila difformis (assembly GCA_030278955.1). NCBI lineage: Eukaryota > Viridiplantae > Streptophyta > Magnoliopsida > Lamiales > Acanthaceae > Hygrophila > Hygrophila difformis. The sequence goes on from JAOANR010000015.1 coordinate 5,062,757, forward strand.
GTATTCTGAGTATTAATTACTAGTTGTTATTTTGCATGGTTCGGGTAGTGGTCGGTGGAAGCCTTGGCGGTTCGTCCATCCGGGATCATAATAGCTGCTCAGCTGACTCCTATCCGGATACAGTTTTCTTTTCTTTATCTTAATTTCAAACCTGAATCTAGAGTTGTAGTAATAATAGATGATATATGCCAATGTCATCGAATGATTATTACAGTAATAGAACATGTGGGTTTTCCTCCAGATTCACAGACAGTGAAGTCTGAGGTGACGGCGGCAACTGTCACTTAAGGCATTCCACTGTCTACATGTCATTCCATCTGGAATACTTGGGAACCGGATAGCAGATGTTTGCAGTCCGGATAACCCCAATTATTTCTGGCATTCTCTTTTAGCCAATTTCTTCTTATCTCAGGCTAATCCATCTTTGTGTATCGAATTCTGTCTAACCCCACCATATATTTTGGGGTAGTTTATTTTACTTCTCATATACATGTATGCATGATACTATTATATAGATATTGTGGTCATTACTATTTTGGAGATCCTTCCCCTTGGACATAGAAGTCTTGATTTAAATCAGATGTTGCATAATAAATTTCCAACAAAAATTCCTTTATAAACTCCGGATCTGAGTAAGGGATAAATTCAACAGTTATGACTAATTCATCTTCTACTGGGGGTTGATTTTGAGAACTTAGAAGCAGAGTCAGCGAATAGGTCTCACCTAGACTGAAAGGATCTGTGTTTTAATTGAGAGTTTAGTACCTGTTTAGGGAATGATTTTCAAACAATTATTTGTTTCTCAAAATTACTGTGTGTTGGAAATCTTGTATTAAGTGTCGCATCGAATTCGTTTCCACTTGGATTCGGATAAAATGTGATAATTAATACTAGAGGAACAACATATAGGCCTTGGTTAATTTCTATGGTAGGGTTGAGTATTCTTTCAACTACTATCTTCTCCCACCAAAGCCTAAAATTGAGTCTTGAGTGAGTGCATTCGGAACAAACCTTCATAGGTCTGTTCCACTCATGTTTGTATCTCATAACTAACCGAATGTTATAAGCCCTGTGGCTTACTGATATTTGGGAAGTTCTAAATCTGCATCTGGTCACCAAGACTAGGGGCTCTTTTATACTAACGGATCGTGACGATCTTTTAAGACTTCCGAGCGATAGATTTTTAAATGCTTTCTTTACTGCTTTCTTTACCGCTTTCTTTAAAATGCTTTCATAGAGGTCACTCGAAGCAGAGATGCATCTACCGGTTGTAAGGTTTAAGAGTTATGGATTAGTTTGGGGTTAGATTTGGACTTTGGGTGTGACAAGGGGGACGATAGGAGTACTTGGCATATCAACTAATGATATGTTAGGTGTTGCTTGTCCACCACATATGACTAACATTCTCTTGCAAGGCATTGCAAGGGGGGTTATTAATCTGTGGTATCTTAGAAGTTGAGGTCTTAAGAGCATGTAAACTCTTACCATAAGTACCTGTCTGCTAAAGGGAACATGGTATAGAGAGCATGAGAGTTAGCTAACTGATGGATTATCCCAAACAAAGATCTGTGTATTAAAATGGAAGTTTAATTGTGTTTCATCTGAACCTTGTCCAATCTTCATTACTTTCTCCCTGTCCCTTCTGTCACATTTTAATTCGCTTTCGTAGAAAATTTTATCCGTTTTCTTAGCATAATTCTCATTGCTTTTTAGACTAAATTTATCATGCTTTGTAGAATAATTTAATTGCTTTCATAATCTAGTTTAAATTATGTCAAGTAGTTGTTAGAAACCATTGCAAAACCTGAATCGAGTAACCGAGTGGAAAATCTTAGTAAACGACGTGGGCCCTGCTTCTATCGCACATCCTCCAGTGAACGATCCGGTCTTACTATAAATTACTGCAACTTTAGACACCGTGCGCTTTCGGGAGCACAGTTCTTAACATGAGCAATAAAAACGTGACAACCTATAATATATCCTTAATCCCAACTCCATCTTCACAAATTGGTTTCACTGAATAAAACTGAAAACCAGGATTTTGATTTTTCAGAAAATACTCATACAGTGGGAGTGCGTTTCATGGCAAGGATCTTTATGACATGAAACTATGATAAGTTTCATGATGCCAAATGCTGGGGATCTTCAGTGTGACAGACTGAAGGTCAAGATTGAATTATCTATCCCGGCTGCACCGTGAAAGTTGTCAAAAGTTTCATGTCGGGGAGAACCGCAGCGCCGTTTGAAATTAGAATACCCCACATGAGTAATAAAAAGTGAAATATATCCCTAAACCCCTTCCCCACGAATCATAACTCTTTTCCTTTAATAAATTTAACTTGGGATATTTTAGAAAAAGCTCGTGTTAACGAACCAAGTTCTAAAGTTTCAGTGGGAAAGCTATAATCAGGAGGGGCAGGAAGAGGGCTTCTTTATCCAGGTCGGGGATGGGAGGAGAACGAGGATGTGGCATGATAGATGGCTGGAGTGGGGAGGGACTTTAAAAGAGATGTTTCCGAGAGTTTATACGCTTGCTGTTGTGAATGATGGAATGATCTCGGACTATGGGAACTGGGTTAGGGTTGAGTGGGTATGGGATATTAGACTTAGAAGATCTTTGTTCGATTGGGAGTTAGGAGTCTGGAGTAATTTCCTGCTGATTCTTGGCTCGGTCAGATTTAACAGATTTATGAGTGATAGGATTCGGTGGAAATGGGAGGCTGATGGGTGATTTTTGTCTCATTCTTGTTGGCAGCGCTGTCGAGTTCTAGCAGGGGAGGATTTGAAATGGTTTTGGAGTAGTTTGTGGAGGATGTGTTGTCCTATGAAAGTGAAGGTGGTGATGTGGAAAATTTTTCATAATGCCCCACCGGTGAGAGAAGTTTTGGTCAGGAGAGGGTGTCTCCAAGCTGCAGATGCACTTTGTCCGTGGTGTGAGGAGGAAATTGAGACGCTGGACAATTTATTTTGTCAATGCAAGAAGGTGAGAGATCTATGGTATAGGGCTGTTAGGTGGTTTGGAGTCAATTGGGTGGTTCCAGGTAAGGCGTTGGAAGTGTTGTTGGGGTGGTTTTGTGCCCCGATAAAAAGGAAAAGTAGGCAAGCATGGTTGGCTACAGGGGCTGCGATTTGGTGGACGGTGTGGAAACTTAGGAATGATACTATTTTCCAAGGCCAGGTTTTTGAGAGAAAGATGGCAGAAGAGAGTGTTAAGTGGAGGGTGGGTATGTGGTGGCAAGCTTATGGAGGAAATTTGAGCTCTGGCTTGTATGGTCTAGATGTTGATGGTCCAGGGGGTTTGGTGAGCTCTTCAGCAGGAAGGGTCGTGCAATCGCGAGGTGGACTGGTTTGGGTTAGACCCGAGCTTGGTTGGTGGAAAGTTAATACAGACGGGTCCTCTTTGGGCAATCCGGGGCCAGCTGGGGTAGGTGGTGTTATCAGAGATGGAGGGGGCAATGTCATTTTCATTCTGTCTGAGTTCATTGGCTGCATAGATTCAAATGAAGCGGAGGTGGTTGCTGTGAGTAGAGTATGCGATTTTATTATTCGGGATCAAGGTTTTCCAATTCCTAGGATTGTTAGTGATTCGCGTAATGTTGTACATTGGCTAAAAAATCCAAATGAAGTTCCTTGGAGATTTAACAAATTTTGGGTGTCCATACTGGCGGTGTTCAAGTGTGGGGGAGTGGTGGAAGCTCAACATGTCCTTAGAGAGAGGAATGGTCTTGCGGACTTCTGGGCTCGGCGAGGTGCGGCTGGGGGCCAGAATATGGCAGTGTGGCTTTGAGGTTATTTATATCTCCTAGGTTCTTAATCTCCTAGTTTTTTATTTCGGGTTGATGCTGTGTATCTTGCATTATTGTAGGACAGTTTCTATTGGGGTGCTGGGAGGTGTTGTGAGTGTAGTCTATCTCTGAGTACTGTGCTTTGGTTTTGTTCGCATGTCTGAGGTTGGTTTTTATTCTTGAGTTTGGTGCTGAACAGCGATTGTATCTTGTTTTTGCTACTGGATAGGTTATGATGGGGGGTGTTGGGAGGTGTTGGTAGGGAAGTGATTCTCAATGTATGTTTTATCTGATGACTGGTGCTTGGCCGTTTGGCCGTTTTGAATAAAATGCCATTTTCTCAAAAAAAAAAAAAAAATGTCCTGTTTGACTTTTTGACACTGTTCATTGTACAACTTTGAATCAATTTTATTGTAAGTATATATTTGGACAAAAAATAGTCGAGTTGGGTCTTGTTAGAATCGTATAATCATATAGTTTTAGAATATATATTTTATATAAATTTTCATTATATATATTTTAAAATATTAACAATTGAAAAAATGTATTGGATTGTGTTCAAAAGTCAAACAAGACAAGCTAAATGGAACTGAGGAAGTATTATACTACAAACAATAGTGGTGACTTAGGCTCCCACACAGCTTTTTCGATACATAGATGTCAATGTTTACCAAAAAAAAAATAGTTGAAAGGACAAAAAAAATCAAATATAAAAGACTTTCTACTCACGGCTCTAGTGTTGTAGATTGACAAAGAAAGTACGTGAAATAACATTGCACTCAGTACTTGATTATTGATATTAATTCATCCTAAAGTGTTGAGAAATTATAAATTTCATTAAGGTGTAGATATTTCCAAATTAAATTAGAAAAATATAAAAAAAAAAAAAACTCTTGTGAATGACTATTGTCTAATCAACTTATTTTCATATTGCAATTTATCTAATTTAGTTAATTTTTCTAATACAAATATTTTCTATTCATATGAATATATATATATATATAATATCAATCTATAAAGTACTTATTCATAATTTATCATATATTCTTTAATTATAATTTCAATTCGAAAATGATTGGTTAAGAATAATGAAAATATATTTAAAGAATAAATATCAACCCATAAATATTATCTATAACAATTAATAATTAAATTATTTAATATGATTATCGCTTAAATTTGGTCTTCCTATATTTCAAAAATGGATTATGCTTTTATAGTGAAAAATTATTGACTTTTATTATTTTTATTATCCAATTTTGACTAATACTTATAGTGGCATGGACTCCCACCACTTTCCTAGCCTTTATAGGCTGTTCAGCAAAAAAAAAAATTGACTAATGCTTATACAATATCTATAGGAACAAAAAACATAATCAAGTGGGATCTTGTTAGATTCATCTCGTCATGTGGTTTTAAAATATTAAATTTTTAAAATTTTTACTTGTACACATTTTGGATTATTGATGAGTTATTGATCATTAGAGTTGTGTATTGAATTGCGTGCAGAAAGAGAATATTGAGAAAATAGGTAAGTTATTGTTCATAATGGATATTATTTTTATAAATAGACAGATAGATTATTATTATTATTATTATTATTATTATTATTATTATTATTATTATTATTATTCCCTCCGTTTCAAAATAAGTGTAACATAAGGAAATGACATGGGATTTAATGCAAGTAACAAAAGTGCTTTAGTGAAAGTTTTATAGCTTTAAAATCATTCTATATATGGTAATGTAATATTATTTATTATGAAATACCCAAAAAAGGAAAGTGTTACACTAAAGGGATGAAGTATAATAGTACTACATTGTCGGATAGTCTTCACATTCAATAATTGATAATGAAATGATTGAAAGGGTAGTATTGTGATACTCGTAACCAATAATCAATAATCATTTTGGTCAATTAATGAACTTTAGGATTTAAATGGCCGAAAGTAATTTGAGGTTTGGATGAGTTAGTAGCTTGACATTTCTTAAGGAATGAGTTATGGTCCTGATTCAGAATTGATCTGAATTGCTGAATTTTAGCAATAAAATGTTGTATCATCTATGTGAGTTGTGGGATTAACATTTAATGATATCCTTACCATGAATAATATGATTTTAATTAATTAATTAGATATTGTATTTTAGGTAATAAATTCCGTTGATAGTGGGACAAATGCATTTAACTTTAATAGACCGATTGTAGATTTGGATGTCATTTTCCTCACTAAAAAGGTTAAAGCTTCATTTCTCAATTTATTTTCCCATCTCACAACAAAAATTCCACAATCGCCTTGTTTGTTGATTTCATTTTCGGTTAAGGGCTTATTGGATCGTTGTTTTTGTGCAGAACTGGTTTGTGTTGTTATGTACCTGAATAACCTTCATAATATACAGTGTCGTATTAATATGGGATCATGATGCATTCTAACATTAGCAGGTTGTTTTAGAATAATGTAGGATTAACCTAAAAACATGATGCATTCTCACATTAGCATGATGCTTTATTTACTGATAGTGTAGTACTTCATCCGTTTCTTTTTAAATGTAACACTTTCCTTTTTAGAGCGTTACATAATAAATGTTACATTACCATATATGGAATGCTTTTAAAGGTAAAAAGTTTCCACCAAAGCACTTTTATTCCTTGTATTAAATCTCGTGTCATTTCCTTATATTACACTTATTTAGAAACGAATTTTATTATTCTAAAATCATGATGCATTCTCGCAATACCATGATGTTTTCCCCATGGTGTTGTATTTCTTTGACATTATGATGCACTGTCACATTAACTTGTTGTATCCATAGTGTTGCATTCTCACTGTAGCATGTAGCATAATACATTCTCACATTGGCATGATGTTATATGAATAATGTAATGATGTTGTATGAATAATGTAGCATTACTCTAGCATCATGATGTATTCTCACATTACCATGATACTTTCCTCATAGTGTTGTATTAACCCAGCATCATGATGCATTATAACATTAACTTCTTGTTGTTTCGGCCAATTGTTATATTATTTTGGAACTATGTTTTATTTTCATTAATTTCTGTTGAAAAATCACATTCATGGTAATTACCACTGCGTGCTATGCGGTAGGATTCCAGTGTGTGCCATCGGAGATTGTTTGATCAAATGGCCTCATCACTCATTAATTAATTGACTCATTTAGTTTTTTAGAATATTTTTGTCATTCAGTTTTTTGGAATATTTTATATGCACAAAGTATATGGCAATAATTAGGGAATTGGTGGATTTGATTTCTATAATGAATAATTACTTCAATATGGTATATATACAATGACCAGCATTTCATTATTAATTTAGCAGATCAGGACGGGTTCTGAATGTCCAATTCAGCTTGCTAACCGCATTGATTTCTTAAAGCAGCTATATACTAATGTATTCACAAGTTTCGAGCATAAAATATTGCTTTAAGTACTTATTTGTACTTGGAAATTACCTTTAATTTCAAAACGAAAAAAAAAATCTCTTAATTTGTAAAAAAATAAATAGAAGAATAATTATACTTTGTTTTATACTCCCGCCCGTCCAATTCATTTGATATTTCCCCTACCTATACATATTTCAATATATTTATTTAACAATTAATATCTTAAAAATAAATATAAATAAAATTATAAAATTAAATATTTTAAAATATAAAATTAAACGAATGTAACAAGATCCATATTTAATTATTTTTGTTTAATCTATCTTGAAAATATATAAAAATAGTATCCTGCTCTAAACAGTAAATCTAAATTCCAGCTTTAAGAGCAATAATGAACAATAATATTTTTTCTTAAAATTTCAAAAGTTTGAATTACAGCTAATATAGTCAACCAAAATCCATTTTCCAAACCCATCTCTGCTCCACCGTGTATGCCGACCGGATGGTTGGGCAGAAAGTATAATAGTGAATAATGTCGAGTTACGGAATCAAAACAATAGTCAACTGTTATGCTAAACACAATAGTCAACTGACTCAACGTGAGTTACGGAATCAAAGTAGGTAAATGTTTCTAAATTGAAACCGCGTGGGGATGTAAACTATTGATTCTTTTTATTAATATTTTTTTAATATTTTCTGTTATTATTTTTTCGAAGGAGTTATTGAAGGATTGAGAAAGGGGTGATGCGAGTCCATGACACACAATTACAAAAGTAAATAAAAGAGATGGATAGAGAGCCGATGGAGAATCGAACCTCCCATTGAAAGTCAAGTCCTCATAAATCCATCCTTTTGTTATTATAGATTCTTGCCATAGCTAACTAACTAATAATAATTCAATTATGTGGAAGAAGGTCGTCCGCCCATAAATATTTATATAATCTTAATATAAATAGCTATATATTTTTTCAATTTTGTTATTGTTAACGGTGAAATTCGGGATAAAAGATCTCTCTTTTATTGATGAACTTTAGAGGAAGGATTACACGAAAAATGAAGGAAAGATTACAGGAATTGAAAGGGAAAACAGTAAAGGAATTGAAAAATACTGAAAAGCTGTAAAGTGCAGGAAAGCAGTAAAGAATGTAAAATAAAATAAAGACGGCTTCTTCAGAAGAATTGGGGATTCCTCGCAAGTGGTACCGCATCGCATATATATAGGGGTGATGGATCTTCACTCCATGATCTGTCTGGATTTGTTTCCTTATACAGTATCTTGCCTTGATATGTTTCCTTACATGAGGCCTCCATCCTGATCTCGACACAGCTTCATTAAAGGCGGCCTCCCAGACGGCCTCCATCCTGAACCCTAAACCCAACTTTTCTGGGCCTCCATCCTTAAAGGACGGCCTCCATTCTTACGGACGGCCTCCACCATCTCTTTGGGCCTCCATGGCCTCCACCCTTACAGACGGCCTCCATTCTTATGGACGGCCTCCACCATCTCTTTGGGCCTCCATGGCCTCCACCCTTACAGACGGCCTCCACCATCTCTTTGGGCCTCCATGGCCTCCACCCTTACAGACGGCCTCCCTCTTCCGAGCTGTGTCTACGCGGCCTCCCTCTCCCGGGCTGTGTCTACGCGGCCTCCCTCTTCCGGGCTGTGTCTACGCGGCCTCCCTCTTCCGGGCTGTCTACGCGGCCTCCCTCTTCCGGGCTATGTCTACGCGGCCTCCCTCTTCCGGGCTGTGTCTATGCGGCCTCCCTCTTCCGGGCTGTCTACGCGGCCTCCCTCTTCCGAATATATTTTACCCAATTGGGCTAATTTATTTAGACGAGCAACTCCATTGGGCTTAATATATTTTTGCTATGTTAACAGATGCCCCCCTCGCGCATTTTGTCTGATTAGCATTTTAAGACAATTTTGCGCGCTTAAATTCGAGTTTGGAGGCCTATCATGCTTCATCTTCTTCTCGTTCGGATTCCGGACGCCGCCGTCGACAGCGTGTCGTCTGGCCGCCGACTTCGCCTGGAGGCCGCCACCACCAAGGCTGGAGGCCGCCACCCTCGCCCTAGAGGGCCGCCATCTTAGCCCCAGCAGGCCGCCACCACCGAGGCTGCCATTGAGCTGTTTTGGCCGCCACCAGCATCTTCCTTGGCTGCCATCACCACCTTGCATGAGAGCCGCCATCTCCTCTCGGTCTGGAGGCCGCCATCACTGCCTGTGGAGGCCGTCCTCTCCTATTGAGGAGGAAGTTGCCATCCCTGCACGCTGCACCTGAAGCCGCCACTACCAAGGGAGCTTGGAGGCCGCCACCCCTGGGGAGATCTGAGGCCGCCACAACCATCTCCTTGGCCGCCATCCCCTTTCCGACGAGGCCGCTGCCATCATCTCGCGAGAGGCCACCATCTCCGTTTCTGCCTTCAAGCCGCCACCGTCGGAGAGGGCTCCGACCGCCACTTGTTCGAGCTTGAGGGTCGTCATCCCTTGTTCTCTGGAGGAGGCCGCCATTCCTATTCCCGGAGGCCGTCATCCCTGTCTATTTGGAGGAGGCGGCCACTCGCTCTGAGGCCGCCATCCCTAAGAGGCCACCATTCGCTCTGAGGCCGCCATCCTCTCAAGAGGCCGCCATCATCGTAGAGCTTGAAGGAGGCCGCCACTTGTTGCCTTGGCCGCCACCTTGGTCTGTTCCAGGCCTCCATCAGCTTTTCTTCCCGGGTCGCCATTCGAGTATCAGCCAGGGTGACATCCTCAGTCAGGCCGCCATACTCAGCCAGGCGCCATTCTCAGTCACCGACTACTCGGCCTCCAAGGCCGCTGTCGATGGCGCCCCAGGCCCACTATCCAGGGTTTTTACTACCCAAGGTTATTGCCTTGGCGAACACCCTTGGTTCATCTACCTCTTTATTGTGCTTTATTTCCTCAAAACGAGTGTCGTGTGTAGGTAGACGCTTCTCATCTTGTTCCTCAAGGAAATTTTCCAAGCGGGCCGCTTTCTCGGCCAGCTGGGCAAGATCAGAGGAATCCTGCATAACTAAACGTTCTTTCAACTTTGGCAACATATTCGCCACCGCAATATTGACTATCTTCCTATTAGGGATTGCCATAGTGCATCGGCTCTTAAGTCGCTGTAGTCTGTTAATAAATGTGCTTGCCGCCTCATCGGCAAATTGCTTGGCATTGGTAAGGTCTGCGAGACTCACTTGTGTCAACGGTGTATAGAATCTGCCATGGAATGCTCGCTCCAGTTCGTCCCAATTTTGAATTGAGTTAGCCCGCAACGATACATACCACGTATAGGCAGGTCCAGTAAGGGATAAACTGAACAGTCTCAACTTCAACCAATCATCGGTCGCCGCTTCACCACACTGGGAGGTGAATTTGCCCACATGCTCCACAGTTGACTTGCCATCGTCCCCTGAGAATGTGGTGAACTCGGGCATCTTGAAGCCCATGGGGTATGGTTGCATGGTGTCTACCCAATCAGGGTAGGGTTTCCTGCATAAAGGCCGCTCCATCGGCCTTAGTTGAACTCCAAAATGTTGCTGCATTAGGTCTGCAAGCAACTCGGGTGACACCATGGGTGTCTGTGCAGGAGGCATGGCGATTGTGGGAGGTGTGGCAGTTGTTGAAGCCCTTTCATTTGGTTGTAGCGCCTGCCCCCCTTGCGTTGGCGGTATCCAACTAGGCTTCGGTACGGATGCCAGTACTGGCATGGCGGTTGTGGCAGATGTGGCCGGTGTTGAAGCCACTCCATATGGCTGTGGTGCCGCCTGCCCCCTTTGCGTTGGCGGCATCCAACTAGGGTTCGATAGTGCCGGTATTGGTGAGTAGTTAGACACATAAGGTGTGGTGAGAATGTTCGGCACAGGGAGTGCCGCTTGACATGGTGGCATGCCAGATCCATCAGAGGCCGTTGGACAGCCGTGTGAAGCACTGGAGGCCATCAAATATCCTGGCGATGCATAGATCGGCACTGGATGTGCCGCATAACCAAGGGTCTGCATGCTAGGTGCCGCTGGAGTGAAGGAATAAGCCGTCTGATGTGAAAATGGAAACAGGCTAGCCGGGCTGCTTCCGGGCTCCGGGAGTGGCGACTGGCCATATGCGGCTCCCCAAACCCTCTGTTGGCCGTCTGTCGGCCTCGGGCATGAGAGACTGTACGGTACATTCATGTCGTTTGCAGGAACAGTTCTATCTTGCTGAGTACGCAAGGAACTGCAAATTCTATCTGCTTGGTCGGCCATGGCAGACCGCAACACATCCACTAAGTGCTTTGTGAATAAAGGCATGAACTCGGCCATCGATTCAGTCATCGATAGCCGCACTTGCTCGGACAGTACAGGGGTTTGCATTATACCCTGTTGCGATTGAGAGGTGCTTTCTACCGCTTCATCGGTAGGCGCTCTAAGTGGCATCTTTTCATGTAGAGACATTCCTTCAAATTTCTGAGTAAAATTGCTTGCTAACCTTTCAAATTTGGGACGTATAAACCCTAAGCGGATATGGTTTTTCACTCGTGTCCCACTGGGCGTGCCAATTTGTTAACGGTGAAATTCGGGATAAAAGATCTCTCTTTTATTGATGAACTTTAGAGGAAGGATTACACGAAAAATGAAGGAAAGATTACAGGAATTGAAAGGGAAAACAGTAAAGGAATTGAAAAATACTGAAAAGCTGTAAAGTGCAGGAAAGCAGTAAAGAATGTAAAATAAAATAAAGACGGCTTCTTCAGAAGAATTGGGGATTCCTCGCAAGTGGTACCGCATCGCATATATATAGGGGTGATGGATCTTCACTCCATGATCTGTCTGGATTTGTTTCCTTATACAGTATCTTGCCTTGATATGTTTCCTTACATGAGGCCTCCATCCTGATCTCGACACAGCTTCATTAAAGGCGGCCTCCAAGACGGCCTCCATCCTGAACCCTAAACCCAACTTTTCTGGGCCTCCATCCTTAAAGGACGGCCTCCATTCTTACGGACGGCCTCCACCATCTCTTTGGGCCTCCATGGCCTCCACCCTTACAGACGGCCTCCATTCTTATGGACGGCCTCCACCATCTCTTTGGGCCTCCATGGCCTCCACCCTTACAGACGGCCTCCACCATCTCTTTGGGCCTCCATGGCCTCCACCCTTACAGACGGCCTCCCTCTTCCGGGCTGTGTCTACGCGGCCTCCCTCTTCCGGGCTGTGTCTACGCGGCCTCCCTCTTCCGGGCTGTCTACGCGGCCTCCCTCTTCCGGGTTATGTCTACGCGGCCTCCCTCTTCCGGGCTGTGTCTATGCGGCCTCCCTCTTCCGGACTGTCTACGCGGCCTCCCTCTTCCGGATATATTTTACCCAATTGGGCTAATTTATTTAGACGAGCAACTCCATTGGGCTTAATATATTTTTGCTATGTTAACAGTTATATAAATATAAGAACCGATATTACCAAATACTTTAGAAAGGACTTTGAAGTTAATTTTTTTTTTCATCTAATTACACGTTTATACTATTTATAAAATATTTCGTTTTATGAATTGTTATTATAAAATAATTTTTTGGGACCCAATTAAACATAGGGATGCGGCAAAAAGATTGTTAAAATAATTTATGCATTACTTTTAAAAAGCCCAGTAAGAACAGTTGGGGCTTAATTTTATTAATTAGTATGCAACCTAATCCAGCTTGATAGCTGTCACTTGTTCAGCCATATTAAAAAATATGAACAAGATAAGAAGTAAAAAAAATATTAATTGTATCTTGAATATTGATAACATGAAGCACAGGAGCGAAAGTAAGAGGAAGAATGGAGTGGCTTGGGCCCTCCATAAGTTGTAAGTCACATGCATTTTAGTCAACAGCCAAGTAAAATTCAATTAGGAAAAATAAAGAATGTCCCCTCCCTTTTTTTTAAATTTTTTTTCAATATTTATATGGTCTAAACAATATTTTTTTTTGGGAGAGCCGTTGAAGACCTGGAAAAGGGTGGTGGGGGCCCATGCCACACAAATTAGATATGGGAATAAAGGGAAGGGATGAAACTTTTGACAATTTCCGCACACGAGTATTTTATAAAATATCAAATTTAATTTATTAAATGAAAAGAGTTATGATTTATGGGAAGGGGTTTAAGGATATATTTCACTTTTTATTACTCATGTGGGAAACTTTGATTTCAAATGGCGCTATGAAACTCCCCGACATGAAACTTTTGACAATTTCTTGCTATGGAGATCCGTGCCATGAAACTTTTGACAAGTTCCCACTATATGAGTATTTTCTGAAAAATAGGAATCCCGGTTTTCAATTTTATTTAATGAAACCAATTTATGAAGATGGAATTGGGATTAGGGATATATTTATAGGTTGTCACGTTTTTATTTACTCGTGTTAAGAAACTGTGCCGCCGAAAGCGCACGGTGTAAAAAATTGCAGTAATTTATAGTAAGACCGGATCGTTCACTGGAGGATGTGCGATAGAAGCAGGGCCCACGTCATTTACTAAGATTTTCCACTCGGTTACTCGATTCAAGTTTGTGTTTTTCCTAAAATTCAATTAGGAAAAATAAAGAATGTCCCCTCCCTTTTTTTTTTTTTTAAATTTTTCAATATTTATATGGTCTAAACAATATTTTTTTTGGAGAGCCATTGAAGGCCTGGAAAATGGGTGGTGGGGGCCCATGCCACACAAATTAGAAAGGGGAATAAAGGGAAGGGATATGGGGCCAGTGGGGAATCGAACCTCCAACCTTCCGTTGGAAGTCGTAGGACTTAACCACTTCGACTAAGTCCTCATCCCCAAGTCTAAACAATATTTTTAGTCCTAATAATTTAGTTTCTAACCGAATTGTACTTTTTTTTTTAAAAAAAAAATCAATATTTAAATGGTCTCAACAATATTTTTAGTACTAATAATTAGTTTCTAACCGAATTGTTTACTAATTTTCTTGAATTTTTATTTGGTTCTTAAGCACAAATCACTATCACATTACTAGAAAAATTTCGAATTTGATTGCTAAAGTATTGATAATTAAGGAACTTTGATCACTAAAATTTAGTTAGCTCAGCGATGACTACCTTGTTAGGACCGAAATTTAGGGTTTCTTACAAAAAAAATTCTGGTCGCTAAAATTAAAAAAAATTATTGTAGTCTTAAAATCCAAATCAACTAAAAGTTAAGTGAAATCTTTACTTAAAACAGGCATTCTCTTAAAGGAAATCCTGGTTTCGGATGAAGCACACAGTAAGTAAGAAGATTGTGAGAATACAAGCTAAGGCAAGGACACAGCATTTTAGTAGTCGTCTTTTCTAGAAATTAAAAATAAAAAAGAAAATGTTGCACAATAGTAGTAGTTGTTATTTTTAAATATTTATATTACTCTTTATTATAGGGAAAAAGGCCAATATGGTCCTTTATTTTTACAAAAAAAGCCAAATCAGTCATTTTTTTTTATTTTTTTGGTCCAATTGGTCCGCTACATATACTAATTACGTCCCAATCGGTCCTCCATCCACTAATTATGCCCTAATTACATATTTTTGGCCAAATCAGTCCTTTTTTCAAAAAATCTAAATTGATCCGTTATTAATTTGTGCCCCCTTCCATGCAGTCCAATGCACATTTCAAACCACTAATAACTCAAATTTGGTATAAGTAAAAATTCTAAAATTTCGATATTTATAAACTACACGACGAGCCAAATCTAATAAGATCCTACTTAGCTCATTTTAATTTGTATATCTATTTTTAAAATTTAAGTAAAAACAAGTGTGTGAATAGTAGCAAATTAGACAATGTAGTTATTAAAAAAAATGGAGGGATTATATCGCAATTGGTCTTCATTTTATGGAGAAACACTAAAAACCACCGAACTCTAAAAGATGATCCATTTTGTAATAACTACATTTTTTAAAAACTACATTTTATGGAGAAACACCATTTTATGCGATATAATACCTCCATTTTTTTAATAATTACATTATCTAATTTGCTACTATTCATACACTTGTTTTGACTTAAAGTTTAAACATAGATATACAAGTTAAAATGAGCCAAGTAGGATCTTGTTAGATTCGTCACGTCGTGTAGTTTATAAATATCGAAATTGTAGAATTTTTACTTATATCGAATTTGAGTTATTAGTGGTTTAAAATGTGCATTGGACTGCATGAAAGGGGGCAAAAATTAATAACGGACCAATTTAGATTTTTGAATAAAAAAAGGACTGATTTGGCCAAAAATATGTAATTATGGCATAATTAGTGGATGGAGGACCGATTGGGACGTAATTAGTATATGTAGCGGACCAATTGGGCCAAAAAATAAAAAAAAAAGACTGATTTGGCTTTTTTTGTAAAAAAAATGACTATATTGGCCTTTTTTCCCTTTATTATATATAAATATTACTGTATTTATAGAGATTTATTATCAAAATGTTTAGTTAGACTGTTGAAGGATAAAAATAAAAGGTTATTAAATTAAAAGAAACAATAATGTGTAGCAGACAAGCCTGCGTGAATGCCACCTATGATTGTTCCTAGCAAGAAGTTTATTCGTCAACGGTTTTGGTGATGATTGATGAAGAGTTTTTGTTTTTGAGAAGGTAAACATCAATCATGGCAGAAAAACCAAACTATGTATAATTAGTAGTACTATTAAATAAATGGATTTTAAATGCAACTTGATCCTTAAACCTTGTAAGTAGTATTTTTTAAATGCAGAAGAACCAAACGATGTACGTATAATAAAGCCTGATAATCTGCGTTCACAGCTGGATTTCAACCTTGTCAGTATTATTTCTTGTTATCAAGGTAAACCCAGTTGCAATTTATTTGCAAAACGAGGAGGAGAGTGTAATAAAATGTAGTATACCCGTTCAGGGGTCTGATCTACGGGACGTCTCCCCTTTAATACTAGGCTGCTTCGTACTATGGATCTCACCAGTCACCTGACTCTTGGGCTCGTCTGTTGGACATCCTTGTTAATTAGGCCCTTTCTAATTACTGATTAGATGAGAGGAGAACAAACCCTTACTTACTTCTATAGAACTATTTACTACTGTTGGTAACAAAGAATCTTTGGGCCCTTGCTCAGACCAGCATATAATCCTTTGATCCAGAATCTAGAAATGGTCTATTTATGAAGATATGGTGAAAGTAATCATCATGCAATTTATGGAAGATCTATCACACATATAATGTTAAGGAAGCTTTATTCTAAACCATTTAGGAAGATGTTCACTGAAGAGAAAGATTCAAGGAAAAAATTCTCTGAAAACTGACTGATACTATAGCGAAGACCATCAACAATATTGGAAGCTTTGGAGAATCAGTAGACCTGCCAACACCAATGAAGAAGTCGCCCTATAAGCATCCACACTCAGTACCAAATGATTGATTCCTCAAGCTGGAAACTAAGTATATTAAATTTTTTGTAAATCCACACTCGAAAAAAAGCCTTTCACAACTACACTGTTTACAATACAAAATACTACTACAAAAGTATGCATCAGCGCATCAAATGTCATACATCTGGTAGCTTCTGATGTAATAATAATTAATACTAATAATAATTATGGTATCAGGAAATAGAGTAAAATTCGAATTTTATAACAGTTCACCTTAATACAATCACATGAGTTTAAGAACAACTCAAGCAGCAAACGAATTATGTAACGAGAAACAAAACAAATGTTTCAGCACAAGTCCTTGAACCCACTTTCACCAAACCCATCTGAAAATTTTCAACTGCTTAATGTAAAAGAGCAACACTCACAACAACTAGAAATGCATGAAAATGCAGGCACGACGACCTTGGGTACCTTATCATCAAATGCCTCTTCGAACAGCCTTGATCAATTCAATCACAGCCTTGATCGTCTCTTCAAAACATGAGTAATCAAAGAAACATGCGAAAAAACATTTCGAGTCCTGTTAATTTGTCATTCTACACTCTTATAAATCAGACAACTGTTTGCATGCATAGGTTTTAACGGCAATGTGTTGTTAAAATTTAAGTTACCAAAGTCTGAACCAAAGTGTCGATGCGCACTTGAAGATCTTCATTCCGAAACTGAACAATACAAAAGCAAACAACTAATTAGAAACAAAAAGCACAAACAATGCACTCCGCAATTACATTCAAATGCCTTTGCTAATGAAGAGCTCAACGAAGAGGTTTAAGGCCTCGCTTGATACTCTTAGATAGGTTAAAAGAAATGTCCTCAAGTGAAATTGGTACAAACTATATAGTATTACCCACAAACTATACGTGTATTTAGATTTCTGCAGGCTGAAAACAAGATTAGACACAGCAAAAGAAGCAGAGAAACCAACAATAGAAACAGCAGCAGCATCCACAACTGACAACTCGGCAGAACTACAAACAAAATGATCTATCTCCATGCTGTCCTGAAAATCCGACAGAATCTTTGGGGTATCCGCAGATGTGGTATCGGGATCCTTGGAATCCTGCGCCTCAGCCGCACATTTCTAGACAGCGAACTGTTGGTATGAACCGAACGAATGCGCACTTGAGACCCATTGTCCATTTGTTCAGCCTCTTTGGTCTAAACCAAAGTGATGCGCACTTGAAGATCTTCATTCCCAAAGGCTATTTGATCAGCCTGTATTTCCCTTGCTGATTTTGCTGCAGAATCAGAGTTTGCTCCTTGCAATTCGATTATTTTAAGAGTATCAATGCATCCTATACCAATTGGGATTTCCTCAAGTTGGGAGCAATTTCTAATGATCAAGCACTCAAGTATTGGATAGTTTGTCTCATCAGCTATCCATTTCACCAAATTCAGGTCTTCAAGTAGCAAATACTTCAGCTTCTGGAATTGTCCTTCAGTTGGTTCCCATTGTCTGCCAAACCAAAGACCTTGCAGTTTCAGCACTTCCAACTCGGGCAAATTACCAATTACATCAATATAACCAAGAGGAATTCCACACTTCAAAATTCTCAACTTTTTTAGGGAAGATGGGAATCTGATAGCACTTAGGAAAGTTGACCACCTGACAGAGCTCGAGCATGTGAGTGTCTGGAGTTTGCTTAAGCATGTCATATCTATCAGAGTGGTCTGAGAAATAAAACCAACATCAATTATTCCAAGCTTCTTCAAGTTTGGAGCTGCTTCAAGGAATTTGGGGAAGTTATCATCAATAGCTATGGTGGAAAGTGTTTGCAGATTTTCATGGCGAGCAACATGAATTCCGCCATCAAGAACAAAAAGCGGATACCTCTTCTTGAACTTCATGTGTCTTAACTGGGGCACATCAAATGGTTCATGTATTTTCTCAAACGGAAAGCTACCATAATATCCGTGGAAGGAATGAATAATCAAGGTTTGCAAATATCCCAGGGCAGATATTGAGGGAAGTAAGTTTGAAAACGAGGAAATGGTGACTGCGAGGTACCTCAAGAAGAATAGTTTCTCTACTGATTTTGGTAACGAGGGGAGTTCTACTGGCAACACATCAAGTACCCTTAGCAACCGCAATCCACCAAAATCAAGCCATGGCAGTGCCTTATTAGCATGGTGAACGTCGTCGTCAAATGTGAGCTTAAGAGAGGTGATGAAAGTGGAATTATCAGCAGATTCGAGTGCTAAGTGAGCAGAGGAAGCAGGAACGCTCCGACCCATTCGTAGAATGCTATCCAGTTTTAATTGGTCGATGTCGGCAAAACCAGCATAAAAGAACTTCTCTTCCCTGGCTTTTTTGACGCACAATTCCATTAATAAATCGTGCATTATGTAGCTTTTCACTCTCTGATTTTCTCGTTTTCCAACTTTCAACAGATTCCTCTCAACAAGTTCCTTCAAGAATACTTGGGCTGCTTCTTCTATACTTTTTCCCAAAATTGGTTTGAGAAATCCCTCGGCTTCCCATAACCTGATAACTGTGGAGGCTGGAATCTGGTAGTTAGTATTTGAGAAATTGCCCATGTAAAGAAAACATGGTTTCAGATAACCGGGCAAATGATTATAACTCAAAGATAGGATATTCAAGAAATGATCATCACTGTCGGCCACAGAGCTAACATCATTGGCCACACTTTTCCATGCTTCTTCACTTGTCTCTAACTTCGACAGGACTCCTCCAACCACATGTATTACAAGAGGTAGTCCCCTGCACTCCTTGGCGACAAATTTTCCAACCTTTTCCAATTCCTGGGGACAATTTTCTTTAGCAAACACCTTTCTGCAAAGAAGTTTCCAGCTTTCAATCTCACTCAAGGGATCTATGTGGTGATGCAAGTTTCCTGATCCAAACGTGTTAGCCACGCTTTGTTCCCTGCTTGTCACCAAGATCCTGCTTCTATTTCCTTCACAAGGAAAATACGTTTGCAAGTCATTCCAAGCTTCATTACTCCACATATCATCAAGCACAATTAGATATCTCCGACCAAACAACTTTTTATATAAGCGCTCAGCTAGTACATGATTCTCTTGTCGAATCCATTCATCTGGTATTGTTCCACAAATACATTTCAAAAGGCCCAACAAAATTTCGTGCATATTATAGCTTTGAGATACAACCGCCCATGCGCGGATATCAAAATGGCAATGAACACCCTTATCCTCATATAAAGTTCGGGCAAGAAAAGTCTTGCCAATCCCTCCCATGCCTACAATTGAGATGATCTCTTGTTTCTGTTCTTGCCCCAACAGCCTTTCTTTTAAGTTATTCAATTCTTCAGTTCTGCCCACAAGAATTTTCTCCGGGTTCAGAATCAGATCTTGTGTTGGCGAGACAAGATGTGATGTTGAGGCATCACTGCTCATTTGAAATTGCATTGCATCCATGATCTTCACCATATCCTCCAAGATACGCTCAATTTCATGATCATCAATTACTCGAATCAAATCAGGAGGAGAAATCAAGATGTCCATTTCCTCGAATTTATTCTGTTTTGATACTACAAGTTGATCGGCCAGGTGGGATTCGATGAAATTTTCTGCACGATAAGTTGCATCTCTGATACGCAGTTCCAAGCTCCGAACTTGGTGACCGGTTACTGATGAAGGGTGTTCAAAATATTCTTTCAAGAAACGGGCCTTGGCCAAGAGAGATATGAGATGTGATCTTTTACAGGGGTCAACAATCCACGGCAGGCGATGGTCCTCAGGATGAAGGATCTGGTCTAAAATCTTTATCAGGGATTCAAGATTGTAAGCCATAGACGATGAAATCCTCCCCCTACAGGCTGGTGGAAATTAGTTTTGGTCAATAATGGGTGGTTTATGCGCCCAGGGTTAGAATGATAAACTTCATACTGATATAAAGACCAAATAAAAGTGATAGCCTTCAGCAATCCGGTTACGGTACAACCGTGAAGGCCTTTATGTACGGACATCACAAAAAATCATCTCGCATCACATAATATTTCTCTGAACATCACATTTTTGGCATCACACAACACATGTCTCCCAACACACAAAATACACCATTTCATATATCACACATCACAACTCTCACATCACACACAGGTGGCTGCATGCACACTAACACCTTCCAGCCTTCAGTTTGTGTCGATTAAAAGAAGACAGGTTATGACCTCTCATTCAAATGGTCTAGAGAGAGGTCTGATGCAACCACCATGTGATGCGAGAGTTGTTGTATGATGTTTTGTCTGATGTTTTGTATGAAAAGTGAAGGACAATATAGTAAAAACATAGCATAACTATCTAAAAATGACAACTATTTTGGAACATTTTTTACTCTCTAAAAAACAACTAAAAAGGAACGGAGGGAGTAATTTGTAAGAAGGTTATTATTGTCGAAAATGTTGTCTTCTTCACTAAAAAATTAAATGTTATAGAGAATCTCACGTCCAGCTAACGACGGGATTTGGGTATTTTAATATTTTGTCTACTGCCTTTTACTTAGCAATTTTGACTGTAATTAATAGGTTTTGTGACCAACAAATATCCAGGGTCAAGTAAGTTTATTAATTCTTGGGTTTGGATAGCATGTTGAATTGGAAAAGTTCAGCATGTGCTGCATGCTGACCCGATATGTTTTTCGTGCTGAGTATTGATGATGTGTACAAATTATTTATTTGTATACGGGCCGTATAAAAACACCCACCACATACAAAACATTCCTTCGCCAATTCAGCTCCCAAACTAAATCCGGATTCCTTTATTACAGTACTTATTGGGACTGTTTGGGAATTAGCTGTTAGTTGTTAACTGATTATGTGAGTAATAATGAGTTAAAGTTAGCTATTTGACAATTTCTAGGCTAACTTTTTGCCTAGAATAAGCTAAAATCCAAAATATTGCTATTTGCAACGGTTTTAAAAAGAGCTGATTGAACACTGTTTAAAGTTATTTTTGTCTTTTTAAATAAGCTAATTTTCTTAAATTGTCTCATAAAAAGTTAATTCTGAGTTAGCTGTTTCGCCAAACAGGGCCATTATCATACTACAATATGACAACAACTATGGAATCTACTGAATACACTCAACGTCAAACACAAAATTCCAATTTTCAGCATAATATATATTTTAAATTCAATACTTATTTTTATTTATTACTCATTCCGTCTCATTTAACTTGTTTTGTTTGACTTCTGAACATTATCCAATGCACTTTTTCAATGGTTAATATCTCAAAATATGTACAACTAAATATTATGTAAAATATATTGTAAAACTACATGATCATACGATTCTAATAAGACTGAACGCTATTATTTTTTTCCAAATATATAGGCACAATAAAATTGAGTCACAGTTAAACAATAAACAGTGCAAAAAAGTCAAACATGACATGATGGCTAGGACGGAGGGGTAATAAATTTTTGCATTATGCGTAATTCAATATATATTTTTCCTAAAATCTCTATTCATATTTGATCGAAAATATTTACGTATCTGCTTCTTAAAAAAAATAGTTACATATCCAAGATGTGGATATCCGAATTTCAGGTCAAATCAATGGATATCCTAGAAGGCTTTGGTTAGGGTGCGGAGACCCATGTCTCTTGATGTACTGTGGTACATCCAAGCCATTGATGAAATGTTGAAATCAATGGCTAAGATTAATACAAAGGGTACTATTGTAATTTCAATAAGATCCAAATGATCTCTATTCATTTTTCTCAATTCTCATGTTCGTACTTCTCTCTCCATCATAATCTACTTTTTTTTTAAAAAAAATTTCAAAAATATGATAGGATATTTAGATTACTTGTATCGATTAGGTAGATTTTCATATAAAGAACGTCAAAATCCGAGTTCGTTTGAGAAAGTTAGAGTTATTTGAAGTTCACTGCGATTTTCAGAAACGCAACCTTTACATTTCAGCGACGGTGGCTTTGCAATTTAGCGACGGGAGCTTTATAATTCAACGACATAAAGTATGCATTTCAGCGACATAACCTTTACAACATAGTTTTTATAACAAATTTCAAATGGCTCTAACTTTTTCAAATGAGCTCGAATTTGGACGTTCTTTATAAGAAAATCTATCTACTCAATGCAACGAATTTAAATATCCAATCATATTTTAGAAATTCTAAATAAATAAATATCATATTTTCAAAATAACGAGAATAAGATATCATTTCCATTGAAAATCCGGTATTTATCAATTTGTAATTTCAAAAATTTGATAGAAAATTTAGATTCCTTGCATCGAGTAGGTAGATTTTCATATAAAAAATGTCAAAATCCAAGTTCGTTTTAGAAAGTTAGAGCCATTTGAAGTTTATCGCGATTTTCAAAAACACAACATTTACATTTCAGCGACAGTGGCTATGTAATTCAGCGATGGAGACTTTACAATTCAGCGATGGAGGTGTTACAATTTAGCGATATGGCCTATGCATTTCAGCGACGTAGCCTATACAACAAAGTTTATGTGACAAATTTCAAATGACTCTAACTTTCTCAAATGACTTCAGATTTGGACGTTCTTTATATGAAAATCTATCTACTCAATGCAAGAAATTTACATATCCTATCAGATTTTGTAATGTCTAAACATATAAATATCATATTTTCAAAACAACGAGCATAGGATATCTTCTCTTTTGAAAATATGGTATTTATCTATTTGGAATTTCCAAAATTTGACGGGAAATTTAGATTCCTTGTATCAAGTAGATAGACTTTCATATAAAGAACGTCAAAATCCGAGTCGTTTGAGAAAATTAGAGCCATTTGAAGTTCATTACGATTTTCAGAAACACAGCCTTTACATTTTCAGCGACGGTGGCTATGTAATTCAGCGACGGAGCCTTTACAATTCAGCGATGGAGCCTTTATAATTCAGAGACATAGCCTATGTATTTCAGGACGTAGTCTATACAACAAAATTTATATGACAAACTTCAAATGACTCTAACTTTATCAAATGAGCTCGGATTTGAACGTTCTTTATATGAAAATCTGTCTACTCGATGCAATGAATCTAAATATCCTATCATATTTTAGAAATTCAAAATAGAAAAATAGTAAATTATGAGGAATGAAAGATTGACGAGTGAAACAGATGTATAAAAATAATTTCTCTATTATTATGCCATGAATTGTGTCAAAAGAGAGCTAACTTATACTGTACAAATTTTTATATGATCTTTATTTAATGATAGAAATCACTAAATTGATTTTGTGAATGATTTTATTACTAAAGATATGATTATTTATATTTGACAATTCTACCCTTTTTATTTTATAGCCATTGGATATTTTTGTATGGTTGAGATGATTTGTCTTGATGTACTACCATTCACATTGGTAGTACCATAACCATTCCTATCCTAGAAATTGAATTCCATCACATTTTCTTTATTTTTATTTTTTAAGAAAAAAAAATACAAATCACAAGATATTTAATCCGATCCGAAATTATGGATACCCGGCCGAATTTTCACTAGAATATTAAAAAAATAATAAATAATAAGAATATTTTGAATATCCGAATATCTGAAATTTTTGAAAATCATACCCGTATCCTTTTTTTTTTCGGGGTATCTGATCCGAAACATCCAAAAAAATAAAATCTGAAACGCAGGCTCTGACAAGTTAAGCAAAGGTCTCGGATTCGAGCATTTGTGTATGCAGAATTCTGTTTTGGGAGAGGCAACCCTTCAATGCCCACCCGAGAGGGATTAGTCTTGGATCCAATTAGGCCTCGGAATACCCTGATATTCACCTAAAAAAAAAAACATCCTAAATGCAAAATCTTAGATTGGATATCCTTTTGACAGTATAGTATACCGGATTATTATGCTCACCCCAGGCCACAATAGTAATATCACGCAACGCAACGTTCTTCAAGTTTCTTATACTGCACACTCATATAATCACAAATTCACACCAAAAATAGCAACTCATGGGTACTTGCAATCAAGCCTTGAAGAAAACATTATTAAAGGACGATCCTGCACAAAATTAAGTGATCAAACTGCTTCCTTAGGCCTCATCTCAATTCCTTCAACAATAAGGCCGTGTTTCCGATCCCCACGCTCAACTTCAAAGACTCTACCTTCGATAAAAAATCTGTTGCCTTCAGCCACAAAGAACTCCCCCAATTCAATTTCCATCCAACCGTCTGCTCTGCCCTGAGTTTGGATATCTCCTACAGACAGGCGGCCACTATGTGTTGGTGTTGCTAGATATGCACTTCGAACATTATTCTGTCCGGTCTCAATTGTGCCTCCCCCAGCACAAGTTACCGACACATTTAAGGGCTTTCTGGACCATAAGCCATCATAATGTTCTATGATTTTATACACAAGATATGCTGCATAGGTTGTGTTAGGCGACAGTAAATCAGAAGGAAATATTCCTAGGATATCAAACCAGCAAACAGATAAAAGTTCAGCAACTTGAGAAAATCTGCACACACAAACCAGTATGAGTACTATAATAGATTAATAGTAGTAGTACATTTATTTATGTCATGTATCATCGAAAAAACACAAAATGTAACATGTTCAGGTGTAAAATATGTAGACACTAAAATTTGATGCTAGCAAAAACACTTTCCTGACCATTGGTCCAAGAAAGGCAACACAATGTCCTCTAGCATTCAGTCTAAAGAAATTGATGAATATTTGGCTACTATTTTAGGTAAGAATCAATCTTACTTTGATTCAGGCAAGGATTTCCATTTCCAAATCGAAGGATCGTCTCCCCATACTATGAAAAGCACTTTTGCACAAATCATGTAACACTTCTTTCCACTTAACTTGCTTAATCTGAAATCCTGTTCAGCACTTCAGAATCTCAACAATGGTTTTGAGATTACAATTCCCGAATTCAACATTATTGAGAGGTATTCAAAGTGGGTTTTACAATAATTCAGCTTTCACAAGCTAAAGTCCAGATATTTAAATTGTTTAGAAGCTGCAGCAACACCAAATTTCAATATCACGCTAGAAACATTTCCTCGCATACCCCAAAAAAAAAAAAAAAAAAAAAAAAAAAAAAAATCAGATTAATTAAAACTAATACTACCATAATATAAAGAGATGTAAATAAAGAGTCAAAAACATTATTTATAAAAAAGGAGCTGAGGTGGGTTAGAAGTTAGAAATACAGACCAATCTGCCGCCGTCCATTAGTAGACCATAGTGACACAGGCGGAAGTAGAGTTGTTTCTTAGTGGAGAACTCCACTGGAGAATCGGATTCAGAAATCCTCTCTTCATAACCTGGGGGCAGAAACTGCTCCCAGACGGTGTCGGAATCGGCGATCAATTTGAAAAGCGAGGAGACGGCCGCCATCGTGCAGGCATCCTTGGGGGAAGTGAAGGAGACGATTCTTGCTATGCAGCCATCAGGTAATGAAGTCAAGGGGGACATTATTGCAGATTTGCAGTGGGTGGTACTGGTATGGACGAGAATTGCACTTGTTAATGGATGATTGCGTTTGGGAACTGTTGGGCCATATGAAATAATGGGCCGCGAAGAGCTATTGGGCCAGAAGACATGGGCCAGAAGAAAGAGAAAGTTCAAAAGGAAGATGGGCTTAAGATCAGTAAGGCCAATAGCCCAGAGTAAAAGTCGAAGGAAGGGAACCGAGAGTGATAGAGATTTCGGCCGAAATGAGAGGGGAACAGACGAAACCAAAACAACCGAAATGAAGAAAGAAAGAATTCGGCTTAGAAGGATTGGCCGGAGAGCGGTTACTCCAGCTCCGGCTATAAATAGGGGTCGACACACACAAAATCAGAGAGATCAATCCAACCCCCAAATTCCTTTTATCAAATTTAATTCCTTGTTATCTTTACTGCTTTCTTTACAGCTTTCCTTTACTGCTTTCCTTAGAATCTAGCCTAGTTTGTAGCGGTTACCATTTCCAAATCCACCGTTGCTCCTTAGCAGCTGGTAGTTTGGTTCCCTGTTTTTGGTGAATTCCGCCGTTGTTCCTTAACAACAGGCAGATTCTCCATTGTATCTTGTTATTTTTGATCAATTCAAAGAAGATTCAGTCAATTGTGGGCGCATTATTGTTAATCCGGACCCGTAATCGGTTTGATCCTTTTCCGATAGCCTCCCTTGAGGAGAAAAGGTCCTTGGCTCAACCCGAGCCAAACAGTGGCACGCCCAGTGGGACTCGAAATGGCATTCGAACAAGCAACTCCAGCAGTAAACACGGCGGCGAGGACTGATTTGCCGCCGATTCAGGAAGAACGTGCACCAGAAGCCGGAGAATTCCCCCCAGGGTTTCCCGGACCATCACACTTCCACAATCAGGAGTTTTCAAACGATGATTTAACCCCGCGATTCCGAGATCAGGTTCAATTTATGGTGGAAGCGGCGGTTACTAATTCGGTTCGCCAAATCGAAGGAAATATCCTGGCAGCGATGCCAGCTATGTTCAGAGCTGAAATAGCGAGGAATATGTATCCGATGGGAACGCAGCAAGCTTCAGTGGCACAAAATCCACCACCTGCGATGCAAAATCCTCTCAATTTTCAACAGCAGGCCTTTCGGCCGCCAGGAGGGCACGGAGCTCGACCTTTTGTTCCTCCGCAGCAGAGATACGATCAGCAACAGAATCAACCACCTCAACCAGCTGTTCAACCACCTGCTCCAGTGGTTCAACAACAATACGCACCACATCAGCAGAATCCACCACAACTGGTTGACAGAGAGCTTATCGCTGAGATTATTCGTACACAGTTTGGGAATCTCATCGGCCAGGAGAATAGGCCGATGTATCGGAAACCTTATCCAGATTACATTGAGGAGCAGTATCCACTGCCTAGAGGGGTAAAGGTTCCAGATTTTAACACTTTTTCTGGAGAAGTCGGCCGCTCTACAATTGAGCATATTGGCCGATTTACAGCTCAATGCACCAGAATCGCGCAAAATGATTTTCACAAGCTGATATTGTTCAGTTTGTCGTTGACTGGTCCAACATTTGAGTGGCACATTAATTTGCCAGCGGGATCGGTCAATACTTGGGCCGAAATGGAGCGGTTATTCCATGACCGATTCTATAATACTAGTCCTGAAGTTTCGGTAGTTGATCTGACGTCAACCAAGCAGAAGGCGTCCGAATCGGTTACTGAATTTATTGAAAGGTTTTATGCAGTGAAGGCTCAGATGAAAACAATGCTACCTGAGCATGAATATATTCAAATATTGAAGCAGAATTTGAAGTTTGCTATCAAGGATAGATTGATGGTAACAAGACCAAGGACTGTGGCCGAATTAACGGCTGAAGCCATAAGGATGGAGACTTATTTGGCAGAACAAGCGGCTTTCAAATCAAGCCGAAGTCAAAGTGGAAGGTCACAACCTATCCAGTCAGCTGCCTCATTTGCTGAATCTCTGGATAGATGTGAAATCCAGGAAGAGTACAACACGGATGACGTTCCCGCATTAGCCGAAGTTGCAAGGGCAGAGTTAATCATAAAAAAGCCTATGACTTGTCCAGCACTTCGGCCAGCCAGAGGCAAGGAGAAAGAAGGAGGAGATGAATCTCAAAGGTTTTACTCTTTCGACTTGTCACAAATGGACGAAATATTTAATTATTGCCAGAAGAATGGATTGCTAGAGTTTAAAGGAAACCATCCACAGCCTACCAAGGATCAGTTGGAAGCCGGATGGTGCAGATTCCATGGATCAGCTACTCATTCCACGGCGGTTTGTGGACATTTTAGGAAGCTGATTCAGAAGCATGTCAATGATGGGAAGCTGAAGTTCCCAGATAGGCTTATGGCGATTGATAAGAATCCGTTCCCTGTTGCCAACATGGTGATGGTGCAGCCCGACCAGAATAGATCTGTGCATGACCGATTGGGGGATCAAACATCATCTAGCAAGAGTTCTGTACACGATCGGCTTGGGGATCGGCCATCGGTTCAGAAGTCGGGAGTATGGAAAAGATTAGGATCTCCGAAGGGAAAAGAGAAAGTTGCAGATGTTTTTGACCGATTGGGGAATTATGAGGTAAAAGAGTGGGTCAAGCAATCGGAGAGACATCAGGAGATCGAGATCGGAGATAAGAGCGAGAGGCCAACGTTGAAAATCATAACTAACGGATGGGATTCAGAGATGAAGTTAACAGCTGACAAGCAGAATGGAAAAACTGTGATTCAGATCACAGTCCCTGAAGAAGCTGTGAGTCCCGAAATGAAGAAGCTCAGAAGGCCACCAGCAAATACTCAGGTAGGCCGATGGGTCCAAAATTCTCCAGAAAGAAGGCATTTCGGCCAACGCCGGTCTGACCATTCAGCCTGGAAGGCAGAGGAGAGAAAAGTCCCGAAAGGAAAGGGATCATATCGTACTTTCAAACGAAGGATGCAACGGCTTAAAGCTGCTGCTGCTTCTGAGCAAGAGGAGTACGATATGATGCATATGGAAGATGACTTCCCAAATGACTGTTCATTTTCGGAAGGAAGAATACTCAATAGGGTATTTTCGGCTCGTTTGAAGTCCGAATCGAAAGAAGAGAGGAAGCCGAAAGAAGGACAGGATCGGCTAAAGAACAAAACTGAATTTCGGTCGAAAGTAATACAGCCGAAAATTGAAAGTGAGCAGCCGAAATCGAAAGAAGAATGGAAGCCTAGACCAGTCCGAACCAGGGAATGGAAACCAAAGACAACTATCATTCCGAATAATGATTCACTCCCTATCGGGCAGTTTAAGTTCGACTTCGGATCTAGCGCGAATATGGTGACGGTAACCACCGAAGAAAAGGAGGAGTACTGGTCGGATTCTGAACCAGCTGTGGTTTTCTGTCAGAAAGAAGGGGAATACTATGGTGATGAAGAACCTATAGTGGACTTTTGTTTCAATAAACTTGAGATATTTCGGCCGGAAGCCGAAATAGAGAAATCATTTGAAGAAGGATATAAAGCATTTGTTCCAGAAGCTCAACCAGGCACGATTTTGCCTCCAACTGCGAAGATGTCTCAGCATGTGAGGCCCTTATACGTCAGAGGTTGGGTCAATGGGAGACCTCTCAGAAGAATGTTTATCGACGGTGGAGCCACTGTTAATATCATGCCGTTATCCACATTGACAAAGATAGGCCGTTTGAAAGAAGATTTAATCCCTACGAGAATGAAGGTAATGAGTTTTGTGGGAGCTCAAACTGCGGCTGAAGGATGTATTTTGGTGGATGTAACGGTCGAACGATATCAATTCCGACTATGTTCTTTGTGGTAGATGCAGAAGTCCCGTATGCGGCCCTACTAGGCCGATGCTGGATTCATACATCCCGATGTTTGCCATCAACGCTTCACCAGAAAGTATGGTTCTAGAAAAAGGATGGCACAGTGGAAGAAATAGATGGTGATCAACCTCCGTTTCCAGTCAGCTCAGCCGGCCGAATTGATGCGGTGTTATATGAAGAACCCATACAACCATTCCTAGCGGTGGTAGGGGATCGGTACCCGCAGGTGGTCGAGTGTGATTGGACAGATTTGGGGTTTGAGATCAGATATCAGGCCGATGAACGGCCAGTCGAAAAAGAAAGTAAATGATGGATGCACAACCGAATCAAGCGATCGAGTTCGAATCGGCCGAACTCAGAGTTTCAGACGACAAAGCATTGTGGAGTGACTTAATAGAAGCAATTCCAAAGCGAACGCCGGATTTCAAAGCTCAAGACCCCTTGAAAATGGTCAATGTTGGTACAGATGAGCACCCGAGAGAGATCCCGTTAAGTGCAAATTTAGATCAGCAGATGACAAGCCGATTCAAGGAGGTCCTAGTCGAGTTCAAGGATTGTTTCGCATGGGACTATACAGAAATGCCAGGATTGGAGCGATCGATTGTGGAGCACAGATTGCCTATCTAGGGATGAAAACGGTACGGATACGGTCGGATAGTGTCGGATACGGATATTATCCATATTTTTTTTGTCGAATTCGGTATCGAATACGGATGAGCCGGATACGAATACGGTTTCGGATATTTCGGATTACGGATACGGTACGGATACAGGACGGATATATGACGGATACGGATTCAATCGGATACAGATTATCGGATAATTTTTTATAATCTTTTTTGAAAATTTGATATTTTTTTATAATTATTAATCATTTTTAATTATTAAATAATAATATATTAATATATTCGGATATCCATATTTAAAATTCGGATAATATCCTATCAATTTTCGGATACGTTCGGATATTCTCGGATACGGTTAGATATTTTCGGATACAGATACGAATGCGGATATTAAAATACGGATTCGGATTCGGATACGAATATTGAAATATCCGTCCGGATAGTCAAAAACGGATTCGGATTCGAATATAATCGGATACGGCATCGGATCGGTCGGATATTTACCGTACCGCTTTCACCCCTATGCCTATCAAAGAAGGGTTCAGGCCGCATAAACAGCCGTCCAGGAGGGCAGCGCCCGAAATAGTCCCAAAAATAAAAGAAGAAATAGAGAAACTGTTAGCGGCCGGGTTTGTTAGGCCAGCTAAATATGTAGAATGGCTATCAAATATTGTTCCTGTAATAAAGAAGAATGGAAAATTGAGAGTTTGTATTGATTTCAGGAATCTTAATATAGCCACTCCAAAAGATGAGTATATGATACCTATTGTTGACTTGTTGATTGATTCGACCGCAAAACAGGGAATGTTATCCTTCATGGATGGATATTCAGGATACAACCAAATTTTTATGGCCGAAGAAGATATTCACAAGACTGCATTTCGGTGCCCTGGTGCTATAGGGATATACGAATGGGTGGTGATGCCATTCGGACTGAAGAATGCAGGAGCTACATACCAGAGAGCCATGAACTATGTTTTCCATGACCTCATAGGGGATTGTGTTGAGGTTTATATCGACGACGTCATGGTCAGATCCAAAGATATCGAAAGCCACTTGAACGATTTGCGAAAGGTGTTCATAAGGATGAGGCTGCACGGAGTCAAGATGAATCCAGCCAAGTGTGCTTTCGGAGTACAGGCAGGAAATTTTCTCGGGTTCCTGGTACATAACAAAGGAATAGAAGTTGATGCGAACAAGACCAGGGCTATCCAAGAAGCCAAGCCTCCACATGATAAGAAGAGTCTACAGAAGTTTCTTGGAAAGATCGGTTTCCTGAGACGATTCTTGGCAAATGCGGCTGGAAAGTCGAAACCACTAACCGATTTATTGAGGTTGAAGAAGGAAGAGGAGTTCAAATGGGGAGTCGATCAACAAAAAGCCTTCGAACAGTTGAAACAGGATTTGATGAATCCACCTGTGTTGGTTCCTCCGATTTTAGGACGGCCATTGAAGTTGTATATAGCAGCGGCCGAAGAATCTATTGGAGCATTACTGGCGCAAGAAGACGATGAAGGAAGGGATCGGGCGATTTACTATCTTAGCCGAATCCTAAGGGACGCCGAAGTAAGGTACTCGCCGATTCATAAGTTATGTTTAAGTCTTTATCATGCATGCCAGAAATTAGAATATTATATTCAACCGAGGCAAGTGATAGTGGTGGCTTCGGTTGACATAGTTAAGATTATGATGAATGATCCGGTCAGTAGCCGAAGAATGGCCAAATGGGCCATGAAATTAAATGCATACGATTTGAGATATCAACCTTTGAGGGCTATGAAAGGACAGATTGTAGCCGATTTTCTGGCTGATCATGTGATACATCCGATAACCGATGACATCGATCATCAAGATCGGCCGAAAGAAGTTGGTGAGATAGGAATTGTATACTTGCAACCATGGGTGATGACGTTTGATGGTTCTAAAGCCGCTTCAGGAGTCGGAGCAGGGTTTACCCTACAAACACCGGAGGGCAAGGTATACAAGTATTTCGTGCAATTGCCAGAGTCATATACGAATAACCAAGCTGAGTACAAAGCGTTGATTTCGGGATTACAACGGTTGATAGAAGAAAGAGTCAAAGCCATCATTATCAGAGGGGACTCGCAAGTAGTTGTTCAGCAATTATTAGGCGATTTTTCGGTTAAGAGTTCTCAGTTGATTAGATTGTACGAAGAAGCGGTTAATTTGTTAGAAGAATTCGATGAGGTATACATTGAATATATCCTGAGAGAAAAGAACGAAGTAGCCAATGAATTGGCTCAACATGCAGCTAGATATCGGTTGATGCCGATAGCAGGAAATTTGGAAGTACATTTGGCCGAAACAGAGAAGGCCGAATGGATAAAGGAGAGAGCACAGACGTTGGAAGATCCTTCGGAGGCGAATCCAGTCAAAAAACGGAAAGCGATGGATTACGTCATAATAGGAGGATTATTATTCAAGCGTGCTATTGATGGAGTATTGCTCAGATGTGTCGGAGAAGAAGACGCCAGAAGGGTAATGGGAGAGGTTCATGAAGGAATATGTGGTGCACATCGGGCAGGAAAATCGATGAAATGGAGTATTATTCGGCTGGGATATTATTGGCCGAATATGGGTCCTGATTGTGAAAAATATGCGAGAGGATGCAGCGAATGTCAAAAACATGGGCCGATTCAGAAGTTACCGGCCGAAGAATTACACATAATGATCAAACCATGGCCATTCAGAGGATGGGCCATGGACATCATAGGTAAAGTTCATCCCTCTTCGTCGAAAAGACATGAGTTCGTGCTAGTGGCAACAGATTACTTCACAAAATGGGCCGAAGCTCAGGCGTATGTCAGTATTTCACAAGAGGAGGTGATCGAGTTTATCAAGAGACAATTGATTTATAGATTCGGGATCCCACAGACGTTCTAACAGATAGAGGAACTGTATTTGTGGGAGAAAAAGTCAAGGCCTTTGCAGATGAATACGGAATAAAAATTGTACATTCGTCACCATATTACCCACAAGGAAATGGACAAGCAGAGGCCACAAACAAACAGCTGATCGGAATTATAAAGAAAATGATCGAAGACCAACCAAGAAAATGGCATGAGAAGTTATCTGAAGCATTGTGGGCTTATCGAAATGCTAAAACTTCAGCTACTGGGTTTACACCATTTCGGCTGACTTATGGAATGGATGCAGTGTTGCCAGCCGAAATAACAGTGCCGACTTTGAGAACAAGCCAAGCGGATTCAATGTCGGCCGAACAGTATGATCGTGCGATGAAAGATGAGTTATTGGAAATTAATTCCAATCGGATGCAAGCCTTTGAGAATTTACAGAAAAACAAAGATATTGTGGCCGATTGGTACAATAAGCGAATTCGTCTTAAGCGGTCTGAAATTGGAGATTTAGTTTGGAAAGTTATATGGCCACCTAAGCAGAAGGATGGCCGATTAGGTAAGTGGAGTCCCAATTGGGAGGGACCATTTATTGTTCATACCAAATTACCGAATGGAGCATACACTTTGGTGGACGAAAATGGTGAGCAGATGTCAAATCCAGTAAATGCAAGATACATGAAGAGATATTATCCATCAGTTTGGGATTAAACATTAAATGATGCGAAAAAGTAAAGATTTTATTGCATGAATGAATAAGTACAAAAAGAGCGCTACTTCGGCCGAAAGCGGCGTCGATAGCCCGAAATTACAATATACAAGGGAAACGTCCTATACTAAGCAGGCATATACAAGGGAAAGGTCCTCGAAAGACACTCAGCCTTGTAGAAATGCCGCTAAAACTATCGGCAAGACAGAAGCAGGGCACAATTGCTTGCCCCAGAACAGTATTGCCGATTTAGGTCCGACCACCGAACTTCTACTCTTGGATACGATAGAACGAAGAGTACAACGCTCCAGAGGTAGAAGTCAAACTCGGGTACAGCATCCGCACGACCTCAGACAGCAGAAGGAGGAGTGCAGCGAGGCAGTCACCCAAAAACGGTAGAAGGGGGAAAGGAGGGAGGAATAACTAGGGGTAGTTATTCCCCCCATTAGATAAGGTCCGACAGGATATGCAACCGCAAAGTCGAAAAGGGACACACCAGCATAGCCGTCGAGACCTTCATTTGGAATAACAGATAAAGATCCTCGCCCACACGAACATGGTGAAAGGGGCATTAGTTGAACTCGTGTTGCACAAGCAAAAAATTTTCGTACCACGTCTGGAAATCCTTGCACAAGAATACTTGTCGAAGACCATGGAGGAACTGGAGATAGGAAGTCGAGCAAGGGAAAAGGGAGATCCATATTGTTATAGAAAAAAGAGAAAAAGGAAGTGATAGATAAGTATCAACAATGCCGGGTATTTATAGGAAGAGATAAGTGCTCGGCGAAAGAAACGGTCAATAGTAAATGTTATTTATGGGAAAACGTTACAGCTGATTCCCGGAAAAAGCTGCTAACATTCAGAAATCAGCAATAAAGGAGACCGAAAATAGTGGGATTAACGGGATACGAATCGCATTGCAGAAGATACAAAAGATACGAATCTAAGTACAATGTATAGGCCAATATAGTCCAAAAAGGCCGATTACAGCTGTCAAGAGAAAAAGAGTGACCGAAATTTACACTTGACAAAAGATAAGTCAAAACACAGGATTGATATACAAAAGCAAATTAATGGTCTTCCTGGTCATCAAAAGGAACAGCATCATCCAAGCCTCGCGAAGCAGCGATAATAGGGTTAATCGAAGAGGCTATCGGATTCGGACTTGCTGAAGAAGAAGGACCAGCAACGTCACCAGGTGGGAGGCGAACGGTGGATGAACCAGCACCACAGGAAGCACCAGTTTTCCCTAGGGGAGAGAAAAAAAAGGGGAATAATAAGTAAGAGAGTATAAAAGAAGAATCACAACAGGAAATGGAAAAGAACAGAGTACCTGAAGGAATGGTTGACAGAGGTGGGTTATCGCCCGAAGGGGAGGACTCTATCTCGGAAGGATCCAAAGGAAATAAAACATGTGGAGAAGAGACATGAACAACACTTTGCCCGCCAAGGCTTTTGATGGCCGAATCCAGCTGACCGACTAGAGACTGGGTTTCGGCCCATTTTTCTTGGAAAGTACCAAGAATGAAATCGTTGAAACTGATCCGCATGGCCAGATAAGAAGCATCCTCCTGAGAATCCAAGATCTTGGCCCTGGGAGCCTCGGCCGATTGACGAAGGGCTTTGATTGTCTGTTTCAGATCGGCCGATTTTCGCCTAGTCTGAGCCAAAATTAATTCCAAATCCTTCTCTTGTCGCTGGAGCTTGGCTATTTCAGACCGAATCAAAGAAAGGTCCTCGGACTGTTTGAGTTCCTGAGATTCCACTTCGGACAACTTATTCATTTGAGCCCGATATTCTGCAGAATAATTGTCGAAGATGGCTCGTGAAGAAGCCGCAGCTTCACGCTCGGCGGCAAGTTTGTTCCGCATTTTCAAATGAGCCATGAGTTCCTGATCCATTGAGAGGACAGAATTTGTAATCAGCTGAAGAGTGCCATTTAGATTCAGAGACACCATCTCGTCATGAAATTGTTGCTCAAGATGAGACAAGAGAATAAGGATCGGTTTAGGGTTGACGAATTCCACATCCGATTGCCGGCCGATTAGATTACACAGCTTGGCCAAACAATCGCCAAGGTGAAGAGAAAGATCCGACGGACGAGAAACTAGAGAGACAGGAGAAAAGAAATCGTCCAAAACATGCCGATCAGGAAATGGCGATAAAGGGACCTGATCGGCGGGGGCTTCATCAGCAATCATACCACTGGATGGGGGGCCAGTCGGTTTCGGAATGACCAAAGACGAGGGTGTGACAGAGTCCGTAACAGGTGGAGGAAGATCCACCGAAGGAGGGACGGAAGGGTCGGCCGGAGTAGAACTTTCAATCAAACCCTGAGGATTAACAGAAGAAGAACCAGCACAAACAGCCAAATTACTGGTGCTGGCCGATGTGCGAAATTCGGCTACAGGAGGGGCCGAAACCACAGTTGGAAGTGGGGGAACATCGGATAGTGGCAAAACAGGTGGGACCTGGCAAGAGTAAGAAAAAGAAATTAGTCGAAAGAAAGGAGCCTGGAAAAGAAAAAGAGTAGTGTAACAAACCGCAAAAAGAGAGGTAGGGATTCTGCCAAGCGGTGAATGAGATGAACGCCTTCTGGTCTGAGTAGGAGGGAGAAAGTCGATAAGGGAGGCCGAAGGCGAAGCAGGCCTCTTTCGACCAGGTTCCGAAGTAGAAGAGCGAGGAACATCTGAAGAAATCGAATGAGTGAGACGAAAAAAAAAAATAAAGGAACAAGCAATGACCAAAGGAGAAGGAGAAAGAAAAGAAACATACCTGGGCGAGAACCGGAAGACGAACCGAGGATGTGCTGAGGAGTGGAGCCCGGAGATGATGAAGAGAAAGAAGAGAATGCCAGAATAGGAGAGAAACCACCCCTCCGCAGAACCGAATCAAGGTTAGCACTGAAAAAAGCTCCAGCAACACCATTCCACCAGGACTGAAAGAGTGAGGTAACACATCCCGGACGAACAGCAAACTTCCAAATCTTAAAAGAGATTAAACGCTTATGATAGAGGGAGCATTACTGACGGCTGGCAGAAGCAGAAAGGCGTTTGCCGGCTCTGAGAGCTTCCACTAAGTCTTGACCGAAGCCGAATTGACGGCTGACCAAATGGGGATTGTAGACTTCGAAAGGAATAGCAGACTTAGCAGACACAAATGTGGAACCATTGAAGATCGGACGGGGTAATATACACCGATTCCAGATTTGAGCAAGAGCTAAAGGAAGGGGAGCCCCGAAGGGGGAGGTTGCAATCTCCCTGACCCAAGCAAAGTCAGTTTTCCGGTAGTGATAATGGGAAAAGGATTGTTCGGCAGTACGACCCAAGAAATAGTTGATCCAATGAGGAATCGACAAGGGAGGAAGGGATGCTCTAAGAAGATCAGGAGCGATAAAATGATTAGGACGAATATCATGGGGAGGAAATTGAGAAATGTCGTGAAAGTGCCAAACCAACCACAAGTGAAGGAACCATAACGGACCACGGGCTTTATCAGACGAACCTTTTTCCCAACCCGACACAGTAGCCGAGATACCCGCATATAGATGAGCAAGGAAGAAATCGGCTGAGGGTAGAGTCACATGATTAAGAAGCGCCGAAGCCAGAGAGTGTGTTTCGAGGAGAACACCCTTAGAAGGAACACACCAGAAGAATTTCGTAAGAAAGTACATCATGAAAGTAAGAGGTTCTGAAGGATGTGGAGCAGGCGAAACAGGATCACTCTGATGGGAAATGATCCAATTGGCAAAGAAGTCGCCAGAGGAAAAGCCGGTATTTTTCTCCTTGGGCAACGACATGATGGCAAGGTTATCCCCACGAACAGAGAGGCCTAGGAGGAGTTTCACATCCTGAATGGTGGGAGTCATCATCCCCCAAGGGAAACAAAAACAGTTCACGGAAGGATTCCAAAAACAAAGAAGGGCTTGAATAGGACGAAGATCCGTGGAAAGTGGCAAGGTACTAAGAGAAATCATACGATGAACATACGACTTATTCCAAGAGTCGCGACAGTGGGGCTCGAGATGATGATACCACGCCACATAATCGGGAGAGGCCGAAGACCAATTAGCGAAAGATGAGGGGAAAAGCTTGGAAGAGAAACAAGGTTCATACAGAAGAACAGAACGATTATCGAAAATCCGAGCAGTACATTCGTCAATATCCTCAGGAATGCCCAACGGACCTAAGGAATAGAAGCCCTCAGGCAGGAGACGAACTGCGGAATGAGAAGCAAAAGAGTTCTCAACTCTGAGAAGATCAGCAGAAAGAGCAGTAACAGGGGCAGGGGAATCCTCCATTGGAGAAGGTGGAAAGAGAGAGAGAAAGAGAAGAAGTTGGAAAGGCAGTTCACTCCAAAGACGTGGAAGGCTACGTAAATAAGGGAGTGATGGAGAGTATCCCCGAGTAGAAGAAAATAACCGCCAAAAGAAAGAAGAAAGGGAGATTACTTGGGCTCCTTCTCTTAGGAAAGAAATTCGCCCAAGTAAGGAGGGCATCTGTTGGGGCCATATGAAATAATGGGCCGCGAAGAGCTATTGGGCCAGAAGACATGGGCCAGAAGAAAGAGAAAGTTCGAAAGGAAGATGGGCTTAAGATCAGTAAGGCCGATAGCCCGGAGTAAAAGTCGAAGGAAGGGAACCGAGAGTGATAGAGATTTCGGCCGAAATGGGAGGGGAACAGCCGAAACCAAAACAACCGAAATGAAGAAAGAAAGAATTCGGCTTAGAAGGATTGGCCGGAGAGCGGTTACTCCAGCTCCGGCTATAAATAGGGGTCGGCACACACAAAATCAGAGAGATCAATCCAACCCCCAAATTCCTTTTATCAAATTTAATTCCTTGTTATCTTTACTGCTTTCTTTACAGCTTTCCTTTACAGCTTTCCTTAGAATCTAGCCTAGTTTGCAGCGGTTACCATTTCCAAATCCACTGTTGCTCCTTAGCAGCTGGTAGTTTGGTTCCCTGTTTTTGGTGAATTCCGACGTTGTTCCTTAACAACAGGCAGATTCTCCGTTGTATCTTGTTATTTTTGATCAATTCAAAGAAGATTCAATCAATTGTGGGCGCATTATTGTTAATCCGGACCCGTAATCGGTTTGATCCTTTTCCGATAGCCTCCCTTGAGGAGAAAAAGGTCCTTGGCTCAACCCGAGCCAAACAGGAACTAATAGCTAGCGTTCAGTTTTAAAATATATATTAGATTTTTTCGCCCGCTACGCATGGGTGTTGAACTTATATTAGTTTATACAATGAGAATATAATTTTTTTTGGATTACATGAGCATAACAACGAACATTGCCAAAAATGATTTTTCATCAATCTTTTGTAAGTTACTACTTGTAACAGAGTTTGCTGCATCAGCATCATTTTTGTTCTTCAGCTCCCGACAGTCAGTTACGTCGTTTTTCAACCGTGTTGACAACGTCATCACAACCTCGATTATCTTCACAATTCTATCCAAACTTGGACCTAACAATATCTTTGCATTATTAAATTTCTAAAAAATGTCATTTTACTCCTTAATATATTGTCCATTTTGACTATTATCCATAAATTTTTTAAAAAATATTATTTATATATATTTTTTTGGACATATACTGGGTATTTCCATACCACATTGAGCCTAAGACTAATTTATTGAGGATCTGGTGGGTATTTAAGTGTTGCCTCTCCCAAAGCATAATTCTGCATATATACACAAAGCATAGGTCGGGGGTCTGATTCCCCACCAGCCCCTATCCGGCTATCCCACCCTTTTCACATTTGTAATTTGTGTGCTATTAGCTCCCACCATCTATTTCCTAGCCTGTTTAGACTATTAAGAAAAAGAAATATTTAATAATTCACCATACATTGTTTAAAATTTTTGTCATATTTTCATTCATTAAATCTTATAAATGGATTTTAAATTTTTATTTTGATTAGTTTCTATGGACTAATTGTTAATTTTATAATTAATAAATTTTAATTATAATTACTTTTTGATTATTTGTTAAGTTTCAAAAATATTATGAAGAATATGAAAAATTTTTGGTAGTGATTATAGGAATTAGTGTTTACTATAATATTTTAAGTACTATAATATATTTTAAGTTATTATTAGTATGTATTTTAAAATTTAACGCTAAATAGAAATATAACTCTCATAATTATAAAAATTTTAGTTCATATACTAATCAAGCAATCAGATGGTTGTCGTCAGGTTGCAATTAGTTCTTGGATAAACGTAGGTCATAAAATTTGATTCAGTCTTGCGTATTTATCTTTACCATAGTCCGGTCATCTGCAACTCGCGCTACTTTCGTATAATTTGTCATCAATATTTTTAGTTGTCAAACTTTATGGACTTCAGAAATTTCTTGACATATGATTGGATGGGGATTTTTTGATAGAGTAATGCTTCCTTCTTCAAAAGAATCACAAAGGCGTGCATATGATTTCGCCATATAAAGGGATGCATCTTATCACACTGTTATTTTAATTATTATGTCAATATTGTAATATAAAAACTACTTATATGGATGTGATTATGTAGGAAATTATTATATTGTTGTCACATTGAATGTCTAACCACGTAGTTTCAGAATATCAAATTTTTATAATTTTTACTTGTATACAATTTGAGTTATTAAAATTTAAATACGTGTCTTGGATTACGTGAAATGCCGAAATCGAGCAGTTATTAAAAAACAGAGGTAGTATAAAGATTTGAAATATATTAAATTTAATTCAAGATTTATTATATAGATATAGATTATAATAAAATTTATTAAATAATATTATATATAAAGTTAAAGAATTTATAACATATAATTTTAATGATATATTTACTAAATATAAAATATAAAATGTAATTTGTTTTGAATTTATATCTTTTTAAAATACACAGAAAGATTTTTTCAAGATTTTTTAGATTTATATATATATATGTATTTTCTAAATATAGAGGTGTTAGAACCTCTATTTTTGAGATAATGTGTTCCACTCCGATGTTGAACACTATGTAGGATCCCACCCCCTTGATCTTATCCGCATAGTATTCTTGGCAAGATATCTTTCCATATCAGATAGAACCAACCCTGCATGGCAAGGAGCGTCCCCCCAACGTTCGGCTGTCACTTCCTTACCGCGATCAACAAAGTTATGGCAAGTGGATCCTCTCATCCGAGTAAGGAATGAAGCGGCTATGGAAGGAAGAAGAATTTGTGGGATTGTGTATTCTCCTTCCATAGCGTCAGGATTTCGAACGGCTTTTTAAGAAAGAAAAATGCATTGGATCATCACTGATACTATCATTCAAAGATACATTGAAAAAAGCCTTCTTGAGAAATCCTTGAGCAATCTCTTCACCCCATCCGCAAGATTCATCACTTGTGAAGGAGGTTGCTACTTGAGTGTTCTTTGGAGTCATCGTGCACATTGAACCCTTGATTAATTCCGACACCTTAATCAAGGGCAACACTCAAGATCGTGTCAACAAAGATACTACCCTTCATTGCTACATCAAAGGGAGGATCTTTTACAGGCTCACTCAAGGGAAACTTGGAGAAGGTGTCTTCAAGGGGTCGAAGCAGAATCGGAGAGTTCTCACCAGAAAAGGGAGTTTCTGGTACCATCGATCATCCGCTTGGGTGTTGGAGTAAAAGGTTACTGGTTCACTATTGTTCGTATTGTAACGTGGTGTTCGAACACATAGTGGAACACTCCTGGATTGGTATCCCCCAGACGTAGGCCTTGGGCCGAACTGGGTCAACAACTCCCTGTTTGTTCTTGTTTATTTACTGCACTTATTTATCTTTAAGCACTAACCTACTAATAAGTTATCTAAGTGTGATTGGACAAACAGTGGTAGTTAAGATTCTTAATCTTGACGTAAAAGGGACCAACAAGTGGTATCAGAGCCATACACCTTCGGGTGAGATCCAAAAGTCAAGATGAGTCGAGAGGGAGGAAACATTTCCAGGCCACCTTTGCTAGACGGGACGAATTTCTCTTATTGGAAAACGAGGATGAGGGCTTTCCTTATGGCCATTGATGAAGGTGTTTGGGATGTTGTTGAAACCAAGTTCGAACGCCCCATTGTAGAGGACGATGAAGGTGTCAAAACACCCAAACCCAAGGACAAATGGACTGCGGAAGAAAAGACCCTATCCTCTATGAACTCCAAGGCTCTTAATGCTATTTTCAATGGAGTCACTGAAGACCAATACAAGCTTATCTCCGCGTGTGACACGGCGTATGACGCATGGGAAGTACTGGTAAACTCCCATGAAGGTATGGCCTCTGTTAGATCTTCCAAATTAATCTCCATTGAATCTCAATTTCATAAACTGGTTATGGATGAGAATGAGAGTATTGTTAGCTATGTTGGTAGAATTCGTGACCTGACCAACCAGGCACATCAACTTGGGAAAACCTATTCCCAACAAGAGTTGGTGAGAAAGATTGT
Organism: Hygrophila difformis; assembly: GCA_030278955.1. NCBI lineage: Eukaryota > Viridiplantae > Streptophyta > Magnoliopsida > Lamiales > Acanthaceae > Hygrophila > Hygrophila difformis. The sequence continues at coordinate 5,105,246 of JAOANR010000015.1, forward strand.
AGGAACCATTCCAGACAGGTTTAACCCCAAGATTGCTGCCCTTGAACTTTACAAGGATTACTCCACTATGCAAGTGGATGAACTAATGGGGATACTCCAGTCTTGGGAAATGGATCATTGCAAGGAGGTTGGTGGCAAAAGGATAGCCTTCAAGGCCGAATCAAAGGTGGTGGCTGACAAGGAAGTCGAGATTGATAGTGATCACAGTGATGATGACGAGATCTCCCTTCTCACAAAGAGATTGGCCAGACTTCTCAAAAATAAAAAGGGGAAGGAAGGTTTTTCTAGTGGGAAGGGCGATGGATCTAACTCCAGAAGAGATTCCAAAAGGAGATCCAAACCCTATGGCAAGGATCAACAGTCCGAAGAAAGGCCCAAGGGACCGGAATGCTACGAATGCAGAGGTTTTGGTCACATTAGGGCCGACTGTGGAAATCTAAAGAAGAAGGATAAGAAGACCTACCACATCACCTTTAGTGATCATGATGAGGAACCTGAATGCAGTGAGGGAGAATCTGAGCATGGGATTGCTCTCATGGCTCCAGGATCGTGGGATTCAGACTCATGTTCGGACACTGAGTCACAACACGGTACTGTTTCTAACCCTATGAATAATGACTTCACTAATCATGATTGTGCTTCTCTTAGCAGCAAAGAAGCAGACAAAATAGAGCGTCTCACAGACCTCTATAATGAAGTTTTTGAGAAATTAGAAACTTCCATGACCGAGATAGAAGAATTGCAAAAAACCAATCAGGACCTTAGAGATGAGGTCGAAAGGCTCCTGGACGAGAACAAAACCTTACTAGCTAAGGCTGAAGCTGTGTCCATCCACGTAACTGAACTTGAGGCTGGAATTCTCTTTGAAAAAGAGGAAAAGGAGAAGATGTCTACCAAGCATGATTTAGTTACAGTGGAAATCGCTGAACTCCGGGAGAAACTCAGCAAATCTGAGAAAATTCTGTCGGACATGAATAAAGGGAAGGCCAAACTCGATGATGCTCTAGCAGCTGGAAAATCTCATGGGAAAGGCGAGGTCTTGGGTATAACAACTTCAGTACTGCCTCTACATCCAAAGGGAATATCAAGTTCGTTGCAGGAGGACAACTGAGTGACCGAGCACCTTGTCAGAACACGAAGACTGTTCACAAAGGTCCTAAAGGGTATAACAAAAGGAGGAATTCTTTCAGAGGACCTCTCATATGCGACTATTGCAAGTTCAGAGGGCATAAGACCGAACACTGTCGAAAGATCATCAAGGATCTTCTTGAAGGAAAACCGGTGAGATGGCCTAATGAAGAACTCAAGAAGAGGATCTCCATAAGGCGTGAATGGGTCACCAAAATCTCTGCAAGATGCAATGTGGCGTTCCTATCTTCCAGACAAAAGGGCAAGAATGCAACTTGGTACTTCGACAGTGGCTGTTCGAGGCACATGACAGGGTCACCTCTCTGGACAAGGAACTCTCCATGGAGATGGTCTGCCTAAGCTCAACAATGTCTACTATGTGGAGGGATTGCATGCTAACCTCATTAGCATAAGTCAGCTATGCGATGATGACTTGACTGTATCCTTTAACAAAAAATATTGTGAAGTTCTCGACTCTAACAATGTATGCGTCATGAGGGGACTGAGATCTCGGAATGACTGCTATTTACTTGTACAAACTTGTAATTTTGTGAAAGATGCAGGAAGCTCCCGAAACCTACTCTGGCATGAAAAGTTAGGTCATCTGAACTTCAGAGATCTGATCAAGTTGAGCAGGACAGGAGCTGTTCGTGGACTTCCAGATCTAAAGAAACATGACTCTGACTTTTGTGAAGATTGTGCCAAAAACAAGCAAACTCGGGTGTCCCATCCTGTGACTGAACACAATGCCACAACACACTGTCTGGAACTCCTACACATGGACCTCATTGGGCCAACTGAAATCTCTAGTTTGGGAGGTAAAAGGTACATTTTCGTTTGTGTAGATGATTTTTCCAGATATACGTGGGTTGATTTTCTCAGGGAAAAGAGCGAAGCGTTCAAAGCCTTTATGAAATTGTGCAATCAAATTATGAACGAAAAAGATTGCAAAGTGAAGAGAATTCGTAGTGATCATGGGAAGGAATTTGAGAATCAAGCCTTCGAGGATTACTGTTCCAGCATTGGGATCAAACACGAGTTTTCAGCACCAAAGACTCCTCAGCAGAATGGAGTAGTGGAGAGGAAGAACCGCACCTTGCAAGAAATGGCACGTGTCATGATAAACTCTAAGAAGGTTCCTGAGTTTCTTTGGGCAGAAGCAATCAACACGGCGTGCTATATGATAAATCGAGTGTATATCAGGCCTAAAACACTCATGACTCCATATGAATTATGGAAGGGTAAAAAGACTTCAATATCATATTTTCACATCTTTGGTTGCAAGTGTTTTGTGCTTAATGACAGGGAACACACCGGGAAGTTCAAAGAGAAAAGTGACGAGGGGATCTTTGTTGGATACTCAACATCTAGCAAAGCTTTTCGAGTATACAACTCCAGAACCAGGAAGGTAATCGAATCCACAAATGTCATTGTGGAAGACGCGCCCAACAGAGGAACACCAGTCGAATCCCAAGAGGAGGATACAGAGAAAAACACCCAAAGCACTGAACAAAGCCGATCTTCGTCTGAAGACAAGCAGGAAGCCACCATGGAGAATGATGAGGCCCAACCCAGTGTTCAAACACCAGTTGGAACACCGGCACAGTCTGAGGTTGCTGCTCCCCAAGTCAGAATCCATCGTAATCACAATCCAGACGATGTCATTGGGGACGTTCTTGAAGATCGGAGAACTCGTGTAAAGAAGAAGATCGACTATAGAGAGTTTGCTGGATTACATTGCTTCACCTCAAGGATTGAACCCTCAAGGGTTGAAGAAGCTCTGCAAGACGAGAATTGGATCAATGCCATGCAGGAAGAGCTCGCTCAGTTCAAGAGGAATGAAGTATGGACCTTGGTCGAGCGTCCACATAATATCAACGTCATTGGAACGAAGTGGGTGTTCAAGAACAAAAGTGACGAAAATGGTAATGTAATTCGAAACAAAGCCAGGCTCGTAGCTCAAGGTTACACCCAAGTGGAAGGAATAGACTACAGCGAGACCTTTGCACCCGTAGCAAGACTCGAAGCTGTGAGACTACTCCTTGCCATTGCATGTTCAATGGGCTTCAAACTCTATCAGATGGACGTGAAGAGCGCCTTCTTAAATGGTTGGTTGAAAGAAGAAGTGTATGTGGAGCAACCCAAGGGCTTCGAAGATGCAGACTTCCCAGACCATGTCTTTCGGCTAAACAAAGCTCTCTACGGGCTTAAGCAAGCTCCTAGAGCTTGGTATGAGAGGCTTTCAAAATATCTATTGGAAAATGGATATAGAAGAGGAAGCACAGACAAGACCATGTTCATCAAGGAAGACTCCAAAGGGATCATTGTGGCTCAAGTCTATGTGGATGACATCGTGTTCGGATCAACCTCCCATGTGCTCAAGGACAAGTTCATCGAGACTATGGGTAAGGAATTTGAGATGAGTATGGTAGGTGAATTGACATTCTTTCTTGGTATGCAGGTTACTCAAAGGAAGGAAGGTACCTTTCTGAACCAATCCAAGTATGCCAAAAGCATTGTCAAGAAATTTGGACTGGAGTCCAGTAAACCTGTCCGAACACCGATTGGAACATCTGATAAGCTTCACAAGGATCCCACAGGGAAGAGTGTCGATCAAAAGATGTATCGAGGAATCATTGGGAGCCTCCTCTACCTTGCGGCTAGCAGACCTGACATCAGCTACGCTGTAGGAGTCTGTGCTAGGTACCAAGCAGATCCAAAGGAGTCTCATCTAAAGGCAGCAAAGAGAGTGATTCGATACATTGCTGGAACACCTGATTTGAGCATATGGTACTCCAAAGAATCCAACTTACAGTTGATTGGTTACACTGATGCAGACTGGGCTGGCAATGTAGACGATAGAAAAAGCACCACAGGAGGGTGTTTTTATGTTGGTACCAACTTGGTGAGCTGGTATAGTAAGAAACAGAATTCTATATCTCTCTCCACAGCAGAAGCGGAGTATATTGCAGCAGGGAGCTGTTGTGCTCAGCTCTTATGGATGAGACAAATGATTAGTGACTATGGGATTGATCAAGACAAGCTGGTGGTTCTCTGCGACAACATGAGTGCAATAAGCATTTCTAGAAATCCAGTACAACACAGTCGAACCAAGCACATTGATGTTAGATACCACTTTATTCGGGAACTCGTGGAAGATGAAGTAGTGTCCCTGGAGTATGTTGGAACACAAGAACAGAACGCGAACATTTTTACCAAAGCCCTTGATGGAGATCGATTTGAAAAGCTGAGGCGGGAACTTGGCCTATGCACCATAGTCTAAGTTTCAGACAGGATCTTGGGGATCTCACTTGTCATCTTTAAAACGGCTAAGTTTTTCTTATATATTTCAATAAGCCTTTTTTAAGAGATCCCATACTCATTTTAAATTTTTTATTGCAGGAAATTCTTTCTCTATCCCTTGGAAACCGATTGTCCAAATTCTCAAAGAAGGAAGTTATTTTCTTAATTTGGTAACCGGCTACCTAGGAGGAATCCTAATGATCACACGCCTCCACTAATAGGGAAGTTTCCTTTCAAAACCTTTTATTTTATTTTCAGAAACTTCCCCCGCGTCTCCATTTCTCTCTATTGCTCCCGCTCTAGGTATTCTTGTTTCTCAAAGAACACTCTACTCCCATACTACTTCTCTCTCGCAGGAACAATGGTGACCACAAGGAATAGGAGTTCCAACACTGAGAACTCACCTCTCCCAGCTCGTGGAGGCCCTCGCACTCGAGGAGGAAGTCGCGGAGGGAATCGAGGAGGACCGAGTCGCGGAAGGGGAGGACGTGGCCGTGGCCGGAATCCAACTGAAATTACTACCTCAAATGATGCTCCGACCACCATTTCTACTCCAGAAGTTCCTATCTCCGACCCACTCGACATCCGCGTCGAGATGGCGCATGCGATCGAGGAAACTGCCCCGGGTGGTGCCCTAACGCCAACTCCTCTGGCGCACACTCAATCGGGGGTTGGAACTGCTCTCTCCCATGGGGAAACTGCTCCCAGCACGTCGCCCACATCCGTTGCACCTGTGCCAACCGTCCAAGTGCCCTTATCAACCCTAGCGGATGCGGCATTGCAACCTCAGAACCCGCCTAAAGGGAAAGGTAATATGGCTTCACAGAAAAACTTGGTTTCTGACAATGTTGATGCAGGGAGTTCGATTCCTATATCTGGGCATCAAGTTGGCACTCAACCTGGCCCTCAATCCGTAACCCCTGCTCCTGGCGCTGGCGTGCAAACTTCCTCAAGTGCCCCTGGTGAATCAGCCAATGTGCCTGGTCATGTTCCAAAGGTTGCTATCAAGAATGCGGGTGGTGGGTCATCAGGGAGTTCAGATGATGGCTCTGAACACTCTTCAGAATCCACTGAGTTGTCTGATGAATCAGACAAGAACGTGGAGATCAATCCAGATGAGGAAGAATCCAGTGGAGACTCGGGAGATGAGGAGGCACCTGAGGGCAATCGCACTACCATCTCTGCTGAAGAGTTTCTTAGGCGTGAGAGGCTCACTGAGGATGAGTTGAGAAGTGATGATGAAGAGCAGGTTGTTGCTCACACTGAGGCTGGACGTGAGGGGGAGCAATCTTCTTCATCGGATGGTGTCCCTCTCAGGGCTCTTGCTCGCAAGAAGGCTGCTGTCTCCAAAGGGAAAAGGAAATCAGATGACATTCCCTCTAGCTCTCAACCTCAGTAGAAGAAGAAGGTCCCCACTAATAGTGTTGAGGAGGATGTTGCTCAGGACGAACCCCCTGAGATTGTGGATACCAATCTGGCGTTTAGCTCCAAGTTCTACTCATTGAACTCTCAGACCTTCTTTGAGACAGTCCTGCGTAAGAGAAAGCTAAAGCCTGAGGTTGCATTTAAGGGTCCCAAGTGTGATGAGATTGGCTGGACAGAGTACCTTGAGAAAAGGCATCTCCTTCGTTGGGCATCTGATCTCCCAGGGAGCAAGCAATCTGTGGTAAAGATGTTTTATGCCAACCTTAGAAAGTCAGTCATCGTCCCTGGAAGCAGCTGGTTTGGGCGAGTGTATGTCAAGAAGCAGCTTGTGCCTCTCACTGCTAAGGATATCTGTGACTTCCTTGGTGTTCCACAGTGTGACTTTGACACTGTATTCAGACCAGGCACTCAGTTCAACAATGTCCAGATTGCCAAACTGTTGACTAAGGACAAGGAGAAGAATATCAAAGGCAGAGGCTTGAGATCAGGAAATCTGACCCAGAGGTTCTTTCTGCTCTACAAGTTCATCTCCTCCAATGTGATGCCTACAGCAAACCACTCAGTTGTCTCGAAGGAGATGTGTCAACTGCTGTTTGCCATTGATGAAAACAAGAAAGAGATCAACTATGGGAAGCTTGTTCTAAATCAAATGGTCGATATAGCTGAGAACCTCAAGAAGGACAGCTCTACTCTCATTCCCTTCCCAGCCTTGATCTATGGCTATCTGGAGTCTGTTGGTATTGATGGACATCCCAAGGAATTGGTGGATACCACCAAAGTGTTCAAGTTCACGGCAAAATTGCAGAACAAGATTCAAGACATTCCAGGCCCAGATGGACCTCCTATTCCTCAGACAGCCCTTGATCAACTCAAAGACATGATTGCAGAGCGCCAAGATGCCATCAGGAGGAAGAGAGAAGAGCTGGATGAAGAAGAGCGTGCCCTTGCTGAGATGGCTAAGCTGCTCCCTGAGGTCTGGGACTCCGATCCTGAGGATGAGATGACTGAGGCTGCTGCAGACTTTTATGCCACCACAGATGAAGATGACTCCTCTCAGGAGTGATTGGCTCTTTTGCCATATTGTGATCCAGAGGGGGAGAAAGCTGTGCGATCAAAGATGCCTGACTCTGGTAAGTGTTTTTGTTTTATGTTCAGTTGCTTTGATGGACTCTCTATGTTGGACTCTTGTTATTGAACTTTTAATTTGTTAGTATTGGACTGGATTATTTGTGTGGTCTTGCTGGCTTTATTGGCTTTATTGTACATGCTCCTGTGTTTTTACATGATCATTTTGTACGGAGCATTAGATAGGTTGTTGGGGATATTGCTATGTAATGGTGGTTGGGATTGGTTATTTTGTTCTTCTTGTGTTGTTCACACATCGGAGGATCTTTGATCTTACTGGCTCACATTATGTCAAAAAGGGGGAGATTGTTAGAACCTCTATTTTTGAGATAATGTGTTCCACTCCGATGTTGAACACTATGTAGGATCCCACCCCCTTGATCTTATCCGCATAGTATTCTTGGCAAGATATCTTTCCATATCGGATAGAACCAACCCTGCATGGCAAGGAGCGTCCCCCCAACGTTCGGCTGTCACTTCCTTACCGCGATCAACAAAGTTATGGCAAGTGGATCCTCTCATCCGAGTAAGGAATGAAGCGGCTATGGAAGGAAGAAGATTTGTGGGATTGTGTATTCTCCTTCCATAGCGTCAGGATTTCGAACGGCTTTTTAAGAAAGAAAAATGCATTGGATCATCACTGATACTATCATTCAAAGATACATTGAAAAAAGCCTTCTTGAGAAATCCTTGAGCAATCTCTTCACCCCATCCGCAAGATTCATCACTTGTGAAGGAGGTTGCTACTTGAGTGTTCTTTGGAGTCATCGTGCACATTGAACCCTTGATTAATTCCGACACCTTAATCAAGGGCAACACTCAAGATCGTGTCAACAAAGATACTACCCTTCATTGCTACATCAAAGGGAGGATCTTTTACAGGCTCACTCAAGGGAAACTTGGAGAAGGTGTCTTCAAGGGGTCGAAGCAGAATCGGAGAGTTCTCACCAGAAAAGGGAGTTTCTGGTACCATCGATCATCCGCTTGGGTGTTGGAGTAAAAGGTTACTGGTTCACTATTGTTCGTATTGTAACGTGGTGTTCGAACACATAGTGGAACACTCCTGGATTGGTATCCCCCAGACGTAGGCCTTGGGCCGAACTGGGTCAACAACTCCCTGTTTGTTCTTGTTTATTTACTGCACTTATTTATCTTTAAGCACTAACCTACTAATAAGTTATCTAAGTGTGATTGGACAAACAGTGGTAGTTAAGATTCTTAATCTTGACGTAAAAGGGACCAACAAGAGGAAATCTTACAAAGATATTTTTATGAAGATTTAAAATAGATTAAATTTAATTCAAGATTTATTATATAAATAAATAGATGCCACATGTCAGCTTCTGGTATTTTTGAGAGGATGATGTGGCGTTTATGATGTGTCGTCATAATAACCGTAGATATGTTTTATGATGTTTTACAATAATTTACAGATGTAACCTTGAGTTTATATTTTTTAATAAAAATTAAGATAAAGATATAAGATTCAATAAGGGTAATACAGTCTGCACATGCCAAAAAGTATTCAAAATTTATTATATAGATTAAAAATAGTTTAAAATCCTTATAAACATTACTTTCAGTAACAGTCAAATTTTTTCAAACTCTAAACTCTAATTTAAAATTACATTACCAACCTCCATTGTTTAAAATTACCTAAATTTAAAACTATTTTTTTATCATTAATTCTAAACTTTAAACTTGCTAAACATTAATTATTTCCAAAGCCGACGAAGATCGAACGGTTGATCAAGAGGCCAACGTCTTTTTTTTTTCTTTTTATTATAATTATTTTTCCATGGATTCATCAAAGTCATCCCGAAATTATTCTTTTTGGTTTTGGTCCACATTCAATAATTTAATTTGATAATGACATGATGGAATGGGTAGTATTGTAATACTTCGATCGTAATCAATAATCAATAATCATTTTGGTCAACTAATGATTTTTTTTAGGATTTAAAGGGCCGAAAGGAATTTTAAGGTTTGGATGAGTTTAGAAGATTGACATTTCTTATTCACAAGTAATTTCGAGCATGAAATATTGCTTTAAGTAATTAGAACATTAGGATATGTCTATTTGTATAAACTTATCTGTACTTGGAAATTACTTTTAATTTCAAAACTCAAAAAAAAAATAAAGAAAGAAAGAAAAACACTCTTTATTTGTATTTAAAAAAAGAAAAAAAGAAGAATTATATTCCCTCTATCTCATTTAAGATGTCTTGTTTGATTTCTGCACACAATTCAATACACTTTATTAACCATTAATATCTCAAAATATATACAATGAAAAATTATGTAAAATAGTATATTATAAAACTACATGATTATACGATTCTAAAAAGACCAAACTCGACTATTTTTTCAAATATATATTTGCAATAAAATTGAGTCAATATTAATTAACAGTGTCAAAAAGTCAAACAAGACATCTTACACGGGGCGGAGGGAGTACTTTGTTTTATACCCCGCCAGGCCAATTCATTTGATATTTCCCTACTATACATATTTCAATATACTACCTCCGTCTTTTTTAAAATGCAACATACCTAATACCAACCCAGTCACGCATGCCGATATATATTTTTAACGATTAATAACTTAAATTGTGTACAACTAAAAATTATAAAAAGTTGATATTCTAAAACTACAGGTTTAACGAATGTAACAAGATCTTATTTAACTATGTTTTTTCTTCCATAACTATGATAAAAATTTGTATGTTTTTTCTTCCATAATTATTTAATACTCTCTCCGTTTTTTTTAAAGGTTACGTTTTGACTTTTTTTACTGTTTATTGTAGCACTTTGACTTCTATTTTTGTTATAGTTATAGAAGATGAAATATAGCCAAGTGAGATCTTGTTTGATTTGTCTCATCTTATAGTTTTTAAATATCAAATTTTTAAAATTTTTACTTGTACCGAATTCGAGTTATTAATCGTTGAAAATCTGCATTGACATACGTGCAAATTAGGAAGTAATTAATATCTTAAAAATGAATATAAATAAAAATTATATAAAATGTAAATTTTAAATTATACAATTATACGAATCTACCAAAAATGGACACGTAACTATTTTTGTTTAATTTAGATAATATACTTCCTCTGTTCTTTTAATACTGGAACATTTGGATTTCAGACACGGTTCATTATTTAAGTTTGATTCATATTTTTATCATAGTTATACAAGAAAAACATAGTCAAGTGAGATCTTGTTGGATTCGTCTTACTATGTAGTTTTAGAATATGAACTTTGTACCATTATTTATTTATATACAATTTGAATTATTAAGGGTCTGTTTTGCATGCTGTTTCTGGAAGCTTTTGGGAGTTTTGAGGAGTTTTAGCTTTTATTTCAAAACAATAGCCTCATTCTGCATACTAGCTTTTGAAGGCTTTAGCTGCGAATTGCAGCTCCGAAAAACTCTACAATCAGAAGCTACGCTTAGTAGCTTTGGGGAGGAATCGGAAGCTAAATTTTCAAATTTAATTAAATTTTCTCTTCAAATTATAATTTTTGACAGCTATAGTTACTTGTATCAAACACTTATGCAAAAACTAATAGCTACATTTCCTAAAGCTGCATCTACACCTCGACATGCACCACGACCCTAATCGAGGAAGTATAAAAGTAGCATCCTGCTCTGAACAGTATCTAAATTCCAGCTTCAAAAACAGTAATGAACAGTAACATATTAAAAAAAATTTCGAAATTTTGAATTACAACCAATATAGTCAACCAAAATCCATTTCCCAAACCCATCTCTGCTCCACCGTCTATGCCGACCGGATGGTTGGCCATAAAGTATAATTCTCCATCCGTCCCACTTAAAGTACTGTTATGTTTGATTCCTACAAATAATCCAATAATTTTTTTTCGGATATCAAATGCATTTTTTTAATCATTTATAAATCTAAATATATAAAAGTAAAAAATATATATTCTAAAACTATACGATTGGACGAATTTAACATGATCAAACTCGACTATTTTTTTCAAATATATACTTATAAGAATATTTAGTCAAACTCGAACAATGAACAGTGTAAAAAAATTAAACAACACGTTTTAACCTGGACGAAGAGAACTGTTATGTCGAGTTACGGAATCAAAACAATTGTCAACGGTGAGTTACGGAATCAAAGTAGGTAAATGTTTCTAAATTGAAGCCGCGTGAGGATGTAAAATCTAAGACTTAAAGAGTGACTCTTTTCAATCATGACATAATTTGTCAAAATTAGTTGTTTGATAATTTCGAGACTAACTTTTTATCTACAATAAGTTATAATCCAAAATGTTACTCATTGCAGCGGATTGAGAAAAAATTATTGACCACTATTTTAAGTTATTTTCTCTTTTTAAATAACGATTTTGTCTCACAAATGTCTCACAAATAAGCTGATTCAGAATAGTTGTGGGCCTGTTTAGTAATTAGTTGTTAGTTGTTAACTGATTACGTGAGTAATAAATGAGTTAAAAATTAGCTGTTTGATAATTTTGAGACCACAGTTTTGCTAAGTTAAAATTCTAAATGATACTTTTTGTAACAAATTCAAAAAGAGCATATTGAACATTGTTTATGTTATTTTATCTCTTTAAAAAATCAAATTTGTCTCACAATATCTCGCAAATAAACTGATTTAATTTAGCTGTTTTGCCAAACACCTTATCATTTTTATCGTTACATTCAAACTTTTGCTCATTAATAAAAATTCTAATTCTACAGCCCAAGGCCCAAGCCCAGTGTTAGTTGTAGCCCAAGCCCTAATACTTTGCTGTCCCTGAAATTGAAACATACACGGCGCCGGAAGCAGAAATAAAAGCTGTCATTTTTTATGCTCTTCCATAATTCAACTTCAAGTATGTGTGTCCGCCATTACTTCATTGTGGTCCATTTGATTCCAATCCCAAATGTCTTTCAAGAACTCAGATCTCCCTTAAATATGGCAGTTCAGGTTGAAGTTACACTAAAAACGTTCAACCCATTATTGTTGTTAACTGAGCTTAATCCCTCAAAGATCCGTAAAGACAATTAAGAACATTTCTACCAAAACAGTTCCTTTTCGTAAGGCTGCTAGTTTAACTGAGGTTTTGTTTAGTTTAATACTAATACAGTAATTTTTTAGAGATTGACCAACCGAGCAGTACAGTACTAGTTACGATTCCAAAATATGTGGCTTCATCTATAATATTATCACACATACTTCCACTCTATTTTCATGATTCTGCAATATTTACTATGCGCACACAATCCAATGTATGGTTTTAACAGTTAATAACTCACGTTGTGTACGAGTAGAAATTAAAAAAATTTAATGTTCTAAAACTACAAGATGAGACGATTCTAATAAGATTTCACTTGACTATGTTTTTTCTTCTGTAACTATTGTATAAACGTAAATTAAAGTTGAATAATCAATAGTATCAAAACTCAAACACTCAAACGTTTTAAATTCATAAATACTGTATATAACACCCACACCACAGCAATAAACCAGTGAAATAAAAGAATTGCCATCCATGATTCAAGCAATAGAATAGATAGTGTAAAAGATATACTCGTATATATATATATATATATACTATACTAATTTATTACACAGAAACTGTCTATTTGGATTTCTGCAGGCTGGAAACAAGATTAGACACAGCAAAAGCGGCAGAACCACCAACGATGGAAACAGCAGCCACCACAATTTGCAACCCTATTTCCCAGGGGTAGTCCTCCGGGACCAGGTAAGCAACAGCCGGTCCCAGCACCAGCAGGACCAAGCTCAGCCCCAGCAGGCTCGACGGCGTCCCCGTGTCCGTCGCCGCCGACAGCACCCCGAACTCCTCCGCCTTCGACAGCAGCCCCAGCTTCTCTATCCCGGACAATGACAGCCCGGCTTTCTCCGCCGCCGACAGCAGCCCGGCCTTCTCCGCCTTGCTCAGCAGCCGCAGCTGCTCCACCCTCGTCAGCAGCTTCACCGGAGGCCCCGACGCCGAGTACCCCACCCGCGCCGGCTCGCCCAGAGGGTATACCGTCGAGTTCTGGATATAATTTTACCGTAGGATAGGATTAGGGTTTCTGATAAGGATGAATTGAAAATGAAGAAATTGGGGATCTTGGGAGGAGTACCTTTTTGGAGCTGACGGTTTTGGAAGGAGGAGACCGCTTCTGGTCAGCCATGGATCGGATGAGAAGAGGAGAATATGCTTTTGCTGCAATCTCCATTGATGCTCCTTCAATTAGCACCTGTACTGTACACAGTGTGGAGAAGAAAAGAGCAAAATGAGCGTTGGGACAAAGGACAGCGCTTTATCAAATCGAGTGGACAAAAGTGTTTCTGGTGGATATTTACTTTCATTTATTTCATGACGTGGCGGTACGTGATTGGTTCCCCTGCTGATCTTAGATTTCTGTTATGGAATTGTAATAAAGAAATTAAAAATTAAATCTCAAGCCATGGCCATAGTCATAATATAAACATTGATAATTGATAATTGATCTCACCAAAAAATGAAAATCAGGCATATTGAGATTATACTTCATAATTTTTTATCTTTCGTTTTCCTGTTATGTAAATTTTGATTTATATGAATGTCCATCTTGAAAATTATATTCAAAGGATGATGGTCTAGCATCTTATCCAATTCAAATCATATAGTATGAAGATAAAATTGGAAAGGCTATTTTCATGAGGTAAGCACTTCAATAATCATATGTTAATTCACCATTACAATTTACACAGAGCCTGTGACCAAAAGTAACTTCCACATGAAAAAGGCTAACAACAAATTCTAACATCTTCATTGCACACAGTACAACTGAATTCCTATTCTCTTCGATGCTACCATAAGGTTATCTACAAACATACACATTTTCGAAGACAAAAAATCATGAATGCAACTTCTAATTAGGGTAAAAACAGAGACAAAAACCTGAAACAAGTAGACTAAACGCATCGCCTTCAATCAGAAAATTCGCAATCACTAACTTCCAGGTTCCTGGCAAACTTGATGATCCTTTGGGGGAAACCGCAGCGCTTCCTCACCTGCATCTTAAAATATTCTCCGTCAGGTGGCGAGTTTTGCCCATACACCTCCTTGAACATTTCCCATGCCTCATCCTCCGTCATTTTTACTTCAATAGTTGTTTGGCAACCAACTTGCCTGCACACTTTCTCTGAGGGAGTTGTTATGATCAGTTTACAACCATCTTCGCGAACTGGATATCCCACCGTTTCTAAATCTATGTATTTCCTAAAGTTGTCCAATACGAGTACAAAATTCTTTTTCGCTTTCAGTGCTGCATACAGCCTACTAGTTCTTATTCCCACATCATTCTCACCAATGCTCAAGCCTATGGCATTGGATATATCGTCCTGCAATCCCTTCTCGCTCGTGTTATCAGAGACTCTGACCCAATAAACACGATCCTCTGTCTTGTCAAGAACTTTATTATGGATGTGCTTCGCCAAAGATGTCTTGCCTGCTTTGTCCGCGCCATAAATCCCAATCATTTGGTGACCAGGTGGCTCCACACAGCGCCAAATATCATCCAAATGTCTCTTATATCCTGCACCATATATCTTATCCAGCATGATTTCGTCACGCCCTTTCTCAGTCTCGAGTACAAGATCACCGAAATTATTTTTGTTCTCCAAGTGTTGTTTCACTCTTTTACTCAGCTTCACCACACCAGAGGCCTTCGTAAAACGGCTGAGTTTCTTCTCTCCCTTCTCCTTTTTCAATGCCTCGAATTCTTTGCGAAGCTCTTTTTCTTTACCTAACCAATCATCGACTTCCCTCTTCCTTTTCTTCCTCCCTCCCAGCTCCTCCCTCGCTATTTGTTCTTCGATGTCCTCTGCTACACTGATCAATAACTTTGCATCCCCATCCAGTTTGTTGAAATTGGTCTCGAACGCATAAACATACCCACAGGCGGACGCCATCAGATCTGCAAGATTCTCCCCTGACTTGGATGAACTTCCTTCAACAACTTTTTTCCCCAATTCCTTTGCTTTAACATATAAATACGTCCCCCACCCAATCATGATTCACTGTTTCTACAATAGCACCTGCATACAACAGATTTTAATCATAAATGTATCCTACATTCGGACAAATCGAATCCAAAATGAAGAAATGACACCAAAGCTTTCTACTCACTGTAATTTCGATGTCAATTTCATATTTTCATGAATCAAGTAGAGAAAAAGCTCGAGTGCTTTAAGGGAAAAAAAAAGTAGGATTTTTCATGCTTAAAAAGCCACTAACTTTCACAGAAAACACATATCGCATCCTCATCAACAAAAGAAACAATTGAAAACTAACATATGCGCCACAGAGCTGTCTGGTATCTAACAGTTCAAAACATATACGAGAGCGATGAAAAGCATTAAACATTGACTTTCAGAAATACAACACTACTAATTGCAAGTGAGGGCATGGAAATTCACCAGTGAAATAGCGATAAACTCTTCAACGAAATGGGCAATCGGATTTGGGTCGTGACTAGGGTTTATGAGTGCGCATTTTGGGGGGAAATAGGAATGGGTGAAGGCACCAGCAAGCAAGAAGATCGTCTCTTTCGCGGAACTTTCTTCGCACCCGATTAAGCAACTTTCAGACACTCAACAGTTTACAAGTTGTATAGTTTATTGCATTTTACGCGGTAAGGCTGACGATTACGGTAATTTGGTAGCAATTTGCTATGCGGCGGTTTTTTCAATTCTCACAAATTCTCCATATTTTATACTTCCACTTAATGGGTAGTGTTTTGATAGGGAAAAAAAAAACTCATTTTGTCCCATAAGTTTAAAAAAATTTCGAAACAGTCCCACGAATATTGAATTAGCCAAACTCATCCGTAAACTCGTTTTTTTGCTAATCATTGCCGAACCCGTCCCATAACTTCCCTAATGGAGGGACGGGTTCGGCGATGATTAGGGTAGTTATGGGACGGGTTCGGCAATGATTAGCAAAAAAAATCGGTTTATGGACGGGTTCGGCTAAGATTATGGTAGTTATGGGACGGATTCCTCTAATTTGATATTTGTGGGACTGTTTGAAAAATTAAAAAAATTTATGGGACTAAATGAGTTTTTTTTTCCTTTTCATAGTAGTACAACTTTTCTGTCGACTTTAAATTATGTAACTTGATTGACTTGATCTTTTCTTTAGTTTAATGGAGATTTGACAATTGAGGTTCATTGATATAAATAAAGTAATGTTGGTTTCCTACATTTGAATTTTTTATGGAAGACTTGTTGACAACAAGAATGTTAAAGTAATGTTTCTTACAGGAGCATGTATCTTTTAAGTTTTTGAACACAAAAATGTTGGGCGTCAATATATTTCATTTAATTTAGTTAATTGTAAGATATTGTAAATTGATAAAATTTTCATTCTTACAAGATTTCCATTTTCCTAAAATCTTTTTTGATGTTGATGGGATTCTTGTACATACTATTGGGTAATTTGCACTATTATTCTTACAACTTACTAGAGAAATGAATTGGAGAAAAGAAGAGGGCTGATTTTGGCTACACTTTGACAAGATATTGACCATTCGAAGCAGAAACTTTCAACAAGCTTTGAGCTTTCTATGAACTGTAGAAACTGCTCGATGTGAGCAGCACAGGTGAATGGAGTGAAGAACGAGAGTAAATAACTGCTTCTTTCATTAACAAACCAGAAGAATGTTTTCAAAGTAATCTGTACTAAATGAAGCTGAGAAGAAGAACAAATATATATGGTAAAGTGTTAACACGCCTTTACCAAAGAGACTAACAACATAAGCTAAAATTACATAAAAGACCCCTGACTAATAACTATGAGCAACTAAGGCAGCTTCAACACAAAGTGAAGTGCGACTTCATCCAAAGGCACGACTTCATCCAGGTTCATCCAGCTTCACAGGCTGACTTCCATGCACAGCCTCAACATCCCCCCCGCAAGATGAAACTTGCCAAAGTTTCAACTTGGAGCATAAAGAAAGAAAGACCTTAGGAGAAAGGCCCTTGGTGAAAATATCGGCAATCTGGTGTTGAGAGGGCACAAAGATGGGATCGATGTATCCTTGTTGGTAGTAATCCCTGACATAAAGGCATCCAATATCAATATGCTTGGTCCGCTCATGGTGAAGAGGATTCTTCACCAACTGAATTGCTGAAGCATTGTCACAGTAGATGGGGAAGGGCCGAGGTAAAGGCAGATGCAGTTCAGTAAATAAGGAGCCAATCCAAAGCATTTCAGAGGCAACAGCTCCTAAGCTCCTGTATTCAGCTTCAGTGGAGCTTTTGGACACAAAGTTTTGCTTCTTTGTTTTCCAAGCCACCAGGGAACCTCCAAGAAACACACAGTACCCTGTAAGTGACTTTCGAGTGACTGGACAATTGCCCCAATCGGCATCACAATAACCCTTCAAGTCCAGGTGCAAGCCAAACGGATAGAACAAGCCAATGTGAGGATTATTTTGAAGGTATTGCAGAACATGTACAACAGCCTGCCAATGGAGAGTGGTAGGAGCTTGCATGTACTGGCTTAGTTGTTGCACAGCATAGCAAATATCTGGTCTAGAGAAACCAAGGTAAAGTAACTTACCAACTGTTCTTCGATACAGATATGGATCCTCAAACAAAGGGCCATCAGTACCAAGAGTTTTGTGAGGAGTGCAGGGAATATGAGCTTTGGGATTGGGAGGAAACTCAATTTCTTCAAGGAGATCTGAGGCATACTTGAACTGATTAACTGAGTAACCAGAGGCTGAAGCATTGATTTCCAACCCAAGAAAGTAGGCAGCCTTCCCAAGGTCCTTTATGGTGAACTTTTGATGCAGGAGATTCTTTATAGATTGAATTTCAACAAGATCATCACCAGTAAGCAAAATGTCATCCACATAGACAATGAGAATCACTAAACCAGAGGAGGTAAACTTCAAGAAAATACATTGATCACTGTATGTAGGTTTGTATCCACATTCTTTGAGAAAGGCAGAGAGTGCACCATACCATTGCCTAGGAGCTTGCTTAAGTCCATAGAGGGACTTTTTGAGTTTGCATACCTGGCCAGGAGTGGATGGCAAACCTTGAGGACATTGCATGTAAATGTCTTCCTCTAGACTACCATGGAGGAAAGCATTGTTTACATCAAGCTGAAAAATGGACCATTTGAAAGAGGCTGCTAGTGCAAAGAGAAGTCGAACACTGACTGTTTTGGCAACTGAAGCAAAAGAGTCATTAAAGTCTTCTCCATACTTTTGATGAAAACCCTTTGCAACTAATCGAGCCTTATACTTGTTGATGCTGCCATCTGTATTATACTTAATCCTGAACACCCATTTGCAGCCAATGGTCCGTTTGTCAGGTGGAAGAGAAGTGAGATCCCAAGTATCATTGTTCAGCAAGGCACTCAGTTCAGCTTCAATGGCCTTATCCCAATGATCAATTCCATGTGCTTGATTGTAAGACTTGGGAACATAGTCCTCTTCCAAAACTGAAGAACATACAAAATCCTTCATCCAAGCAGGTTTCTTAATCTCCCTTCTGGGCCTTTGTGGAGCAGAGAAAACTGGAGTTGTAGATGTAGTTGTGTTCAAATCAATTGAATGAGGTTGCACCATAGGAGATGGTGCAACAGAGGTAGAAGCATCACAAGAGGCTTCATGAGAGCAGTGTGAACTCTGTGTCTCAGTGGGAGAAACAGGAGAGTTAATGATGGGAGTGTTACTCAATGGTTCAGTGGGAACCAAAGGAGAGTGCACTTTAAACTGAGGTGCAGTAGGAACCTCAGAGGAAGCTGTATAAAACTGAGTGGCAGTAGGCAACTCAGTAGGAGCATAGCATGAGGGTAGTGTATGGGTAATAGGTGTAGGTGAAGGAGGTGATTCTTTGAAAGGGAATATCCTGTCAAAGAACATAACATCTCTGGAAACATAAATTTTCTTGGAATTCATATCTAAAATTCTGTAGCCTTTTTGAGTAGTAGCAGGACCTAAGTAAACTCCCTTAAGTCCTTTAGGATCAAGTTTCCCAGATTGGTGAGATGGTAGCTTCATATATGCTAAACATCCAAAGGTGTGTAGGGATGAGAGGTCAGGTTTATGGCCCATTAGAATTTCATAGGGAGATTTCCAGTCAAGGACTCTAGTGGGTAGACGGTTTATGAGGTAAGCTGAGGTTAACATGGCATTGCCCCAATAGATCTTAGGAATTCCAGAGGTTAGCAGCAGGCTTCGAGCTACTTGAGTAAGATGCCTATGTTTTCTTTCTACCCTCCCATTTTGTTGGGGTGTATAGATACAAGATGTTTGATGTAGGATGCCAAGTTTGTGGAATAAAGAGGCACATTGCTTGTTACAAAATTCTGAGCCATTGTCTGATCTCAAAATCTTGACAACAGCATTGTATTGAGTGTATATGTAAGCAAAGAACTGAGATAGCAACAAGGGTGTATCAGACTTGGACTTTAACAGATATAACCAAGTAGCTCTAGAAGAATCATCAACAATAGTCAACATGTATTTGTAATGATCTTTATCTAAGGGGGTGAAAGGTCCCCACAGATCACAATGTATCAAATCAAAATTATTGGAAGAATGAGAAACACTCGAGGTAAATGGTAATCTGTGAATTTTTGATGTCATACAAATGTCACAAGGAATAGTGCTAGGTTCATCAGCAATGAGCCCTAGATGAGTCATAACCTTGGAAGAGGGATGACCTAATTTATTATGCCAATCAACAATGGAATCTGAATTACATGACAGGGTGGAATTAACAGAATGGGAAATGGGACTCTTACAGCTAGTAACGTAGAGTTTATTCATCAATGTAGCTTTAAGAAGTACTCCCTCTGTCCCATTTGAAATGTCTCATTTCATTTCTGCACACAATCCAATGCACTTTTTAAATTGTGAATATCTCAAAATATATATAAGTAAAAATTATGTAAAATATATATTCTAAAACTATACGATTAGATGAATCTAACAAGACCAAACTCGACTATTTTTTTTCAAATATATACTTACAATAATATCGAGTCAAAGTTACACAATGAACAGTGTCAAAAAGTCAAATGAGACATTTGAGGTGGGACGGAGGGAGTATGTCCTTAGTTTTCTGGTCCTGCAGTGCACAAGATGTAGAATCAAACACTGCTATACAATGCAAATCAAGTGTCATTTGACTTATGGACAGAAGGTTCAAGATAACTCCTGATACATAGTATACATTAGGTATCAGGAGATCATCTCCCAACTTCACAGATCCAACATGTGAAGGGGATTTGATTGTGCCATCTGGCAGCATAATGGGGTGAAAAGATTTCAAAGGCTGAGGGTCAACTAGAAGGGACACATTAGAACACAAATTACAGCTAGCTCCAGAATCTAGAATCCACTTAGTGCCCAAAAGGAAAGACTCAGAAGTTAATGAACTACCTGCCAAGTCGAAAAGGCCTCCAGCAAAGTCAAAGGGTGTAGTGATGCCAGCTCCTCCTTTGTTCTTAGCAAGCTCCTTTATCAGTTCTTCAAGAAGTTTGTTGGTCTTGGAAGGTTCAGAGTCAGGTGATGAACCCTGAGTGGCCAATGTGGCAGTTCCATCAGCAGTAGAAGACTGGGGTATCACTGCTCCAGCAATGCCTTTTCCTTTCCCTTTTTCTGAAAGAGCCTTGTACCAATCTGGTACTACTCCAGTCAATTGGAAACAATTTGCCTAGTGTCCCTTTCTTTTGCAATGGTCACAATAGGCAGACTTGTTAGCAAGTTGGAAACACTTCTCCCTAGTGTGACCAACCTTCTTGCAGTAAGTGCACATAGGGCGTTTTTCACCTAATAACCTGTCATTACTACCTTTATCAGGGTAAGCTAGTGCAAATCCAGGATTTGCATCAACACATCCAACTCCTCCTTGAATTCCTTTCTGAGCCTCAACACTACTCACCATTCCAAATGCTTTCCCAGCCGAAGGTAGTGGATGCATTAACAGTATTTGGTTGCACACATGTGAGTAGTCTTCATTCAGCCCCATTAGAAATTGTAATAGGAAATGCTTCTCATCAGTCTGCATCAAAACTCTTAAAGTTTCAAGGCTGCAGTCAGGAAAGGGATCTAAGGCTCTATAATCGCTCCAATTCATTTTGAGTTCACCATAGTACTGAGTCACACTACGATTACCCTGAGTGAGATTAATAACCTTCTTCCTGAGTGACAGAATCTGTGGACCACTTAACTGACCATAACAATCCTCCAAATCAGACCATAAAGCATGACTAGTAGCAGTATGAACGAATTGCCTAGATATTTCAGGAATTATTGAGTTTCGCAGCCAAGTAAGTATCAGACTATCAACACACCACCAATCTTCATAAGTAGGATCAGATTCATCAGGACAAGGAAAAGTACCAAGGACGAATTTCAACTTAGCTTTAATGCGCAGTGCGGTTTGAACCTCGATCCTCCAGGATGTCCAATTTGAGCCATCGAGCTTGATTTGAGTCAATTGGAGACCAGGCTGGTCGCCGGACGTAAGTGCGAGCTCCTTGCACATCGGAGCAGGAACTAAAGCAGCTGAAGCTACTTTGATTGGAGTATCTTCAACCGATTCTTCAATCGCCATGAAAAAATGGATACAGAACCAGATCGAAAAGAAGAAATAGAGAATCAGAAGATTCAGGATCTGTGAGCAATCACTGCTCTGATACCATGTAGAAACTGCTCGATGTGAGCAGCACAGGTGAATGGAGTGAAGAACGAGAGTAAATAACTGCTTCTTTCATTAACAAACCAGAAGAATGTTTTCAAAGTAATCTGTACTAAATGAAGCTGAGAAGAAGAACAAATATATATGGTAAAGTGTTAACACGCCTTTACCAAAGAGACTAACAACATAAGCTAAAATTACATAAAAGACCCCTGACTAATAACTATGAGCAACTAAGGCAGCTTCAACACAAAGTGAAGTGCGACTTCATCCAAAGGCACGACTTCATCCAGGTTCATCCAGCTTCACAGGCTGACTTCCATGCACAGCCTCAACTTGAACACCTTATGACATTACTGCACCTTATTACTTGTACAAAGAAAAAGATGATCTTATTACCTTAGGTTTGAAAGTGACAATAATACATATGATCGAGGACATTTCCAGAAGATTTTCAACAATTCATGCGCATAAAAGGATGAACAAAGAAGACTAAAACCCTCCCCTCCATCAATCAGATTCCTCTACTTCTAGGTACTTAGCAATCTTGATGATCCGTTGGGGGAAACCGTAGTTCTTGCTCACCTCCGACTTGAAAAATCGTTCTTGTTGGGGAGAGATCGGATCTTGCTGATTCGCCTCTTTGAACATGTCCCACGCCTCCTCCTCGTCCATTTTCACTTCAAAATTTATCTGGCAACCAACTCGTTGACAAACTTTTGATGACGAAGTAGTTATGATCAGTCGACAACCATCTTCGTGTAATGGATATCCCACTGTTTCTAAATTTATGTATGCCCTTAAGCCGTCTAATATGAGCACAAAGTTCTTTTTCACTTTTAGCACTTGATTCAGCCTCGTAGCTCTTTTTTCCACGTTTTTATCATCCAATGTTAAGCCTATAGCACGAGATATATCGTCCTGCAACATCTTTTCTGTAGTGTTCTCAGAGATTGTGACCCAATAGACATGATCTGGAGTCCTTTCTAGAACCTTGTTATGAATATTCTTTGCTAGCGTCGTCTTGCCTGCTTTATCCGCCCCATAAATCCCAATAATTTGGACATTGGGAGCCGCCAAGCAGTCCAAAATTCGATCCAAATTTCTTTGAAATCCTGCACCGTACATCCTACTAATCGAAAACTCCTTGCGCCCTCTTGTGTGATCAAGTACAAGTTCTCCAAAACCCTTTCTTTGCTCGTCGTGCTTTTTCAGCCTTTTGTTCAGTTTCTCGGCACTTGAAGCGCACCTGAAACGACTGATAATATCATCTTCCTCTGTTTTGTTCTTCAACTCTTTGACGTCTTTGCAGATTTCAACTAGCTCATCCAACCATTCAACAACTTCCCTCTTTCTTTTCTTCGTCCCTGCCAACTCGTTGTACGCTATTTGAGCTTCAATGTCACGTGCTACATCGATCAACATCATTGTATTTCCTTCGATATCCTTTAATTTGCCCTTGAACCCAAAAATGCTTCCGCAGGCGCCCGACATTAGATTTACAATTTTCTCCCCAGTCTTGGATGTAAGTCCTTTGGTTGCTTGGTTTCCCCACCAAATCATGATCATTGTGCTGTTTCAACAATTTTGAGTATAATTCATAAGTTGTATTTAAGATGCACATAAATGCATTCGGTTGGGAATCAATATAATCAATCTTTCGGACAATTCATGTGGACTGATTGAATATGCATAGAGATTTGGGAATTATTCTACAACTTTAGTAACTCAGTAAACACACAAGAGCAATATTGTTGAATTACAAAACACAATTGTTGAAAAATAAGACATTTTGCAACAATGATAGCATACACAATTTCAACATCTAGCTAAGACTGCTGCATGCCTTAAAAGGGTTCAGCAACCTAGCTATTCTTGCAACAAAAACCCCAACATATTTTAAAGAAAAGGGCAAAGGAGAAAATATACCGGTGAAAAGTAGTGATAAACTCCAACTAATTAATGAAATTTAGCAGATGGAGAGCAAAAGGCATTTATAAGGATGAAATTAACTCAGGATGAAAGGCCTGTGAGTTAACTCAGGATGAAAGGCCTGTGAGTTCTTTCTTAGCATTTATATGTGTAGAAATTCATGGATGGGAGGCTCACACCTAAAACCAATTGGTGATAGGTAGAGTTGCTCCCAACCCATATAAGTTAGTTATAGGGACACATCATATCCGATGTGGGATATCAACACCCTCCCCTCGAGATGATATCATCTCGAAATTAAATTCAAATTCAAATTCAAGATCAAATATACCCAACCCGGGCAACCATAGCTCTGATACCATGTAGAAATTCATGGATGGGAGGCTCACACCTAAAACCAATTGGTGATAGGTAGAGTTGCTCCCAACCCATATAAGTTAGTTATAGGGACACATCATATCCGATGTGGGATATCAACAATATGAGGCAGAAAGTTAATGAAGTCAATTGTGTTTGGTGTATTGATTTGTGCAGAACAGGTGAAAAGTGAAACTGAGGAAGAAGCCAAGAACAGAAGAGGAAGGGGATGAAATTTTGTCCTGGAACTTCCCTTTCCTCCTTTCCTACCGATTTGGCAGTCTTCCACAACAAAAAAAAAATTGTCATTTGTCAATGGCGTAAAACTATAAATTGCTGCAGATCGAGTGGCAACTTCACTATAATAATATCCCATTGCTTTCATCTTTCCCAATATCTATATTGGCTGCTGAATACTTTTTGATCCAAATATGCCCTCGATTCATACAGGAAGGAAGGACATGAGAATTGAAGATGCAGCTTCCATGCAATTGATCATGTGGAAATTAAGAACAATTTGTACATTTAGTTCCATATTATAAGTTGTCCTTGTTTCTTAGAATGTCCTGTAATTTGTCGATTTGCATTTTCCCTTCCACACAGAAGCTAATTCTTTACAATCCATGCCAAAGAGGATTAAGACACACTAATAATATTTAATCTTGCCCAGTCGGTCTCCTTTGCTGATGTGGCAGATGCTCTGTATTTTTATGCGGCCATTAGCTAGTACTTCATCCATCCCGTTTAACTTGTGTTGTTTGACTTTTTCATACAATCCAATGCACTTTTTCAACCGTTAATATCTCAAAATATATATAATAAAAATTATGTGAAATATATTGTAGAACAGAAAATTAGATAGACAAACAACTGCAAATAATTTTTTTAATTCACAATCAAAATGTCTATACTATTGAATTTAAAACATGAAGAGCATAATCAAATGATTGTGGTTCAACTTCTATTGCTCCTTTGATTCCTCCAACGTTGAAGACTTAGAAGTGTATTTGATACTTGCGCTCTGGCTCTTTAGGATTTTTGCAGCGCTTCGTTATTGTAGGATCTCAAGTATATGAGTCTTGAGAAAAGTGTGTAGTCAAGAGGTATGTGAAGATGACACCCTAATTCGTGAGGGGACTCCTCTATTTATAAAGGAAAAATGATGGACGGTGGGCCGCCGATTTCAGTGGGCCGGTCCAATCCACGTTTCCATCGGTTCATTAAGCATGTGGGCCTTTCACCTCGGCTTGTTCACATTAATTGATTTCTATGGACTGACTGTTTCAAGTGTCCATTGGATCATGGAGCATGTGTCTTTCATATGGACTTGTTCACATGGGTCGCTTTTTATGGGTCGGCTCGTTCCAAGCGTTCATTGGATTATATGGCATGTGGGTCTTTCATTTGGAGTTGTCCACATTGGCCTGACATAAATCCATTTGACTTGATGAATCCAATAGCCTCATAAATATATTAATTATTTTAAGCAATTTTTTTATATTTAAAATGCCTAAAAATAATTAAATTAATATTTGAGATAACACGTGTTGCATTTTCATTGGCGAACAAAATTTATGTGTTTACAGATGCCCTCGAGACTTGTTTATCACGAAATAAAATATTTGAGACGTGAACGAGTCTCGAAATATTTTTCTTAATGATTTTTCATGAATTTTTCCTTGGCCTTTTTTTTTTGCCATTTAAGTTGAAATGATCTCCACTCCCATAGTAGATCTTGAATAACACATCTTTTCTTTGCACCCTCCACAGATCTCACGTTGAATTTTGAACGGTTCAAATCTTCACCATTGGTAATTGTATCAACCTTCAAATTGATACTCCCTCCGTTTTTTTTTTATCTTCTCCCTTTGAATAGTAGAAACTATTCATTAAGTAACGTTGATTTATCTTTTTATTATAGTTATATAAAATAAAACATAGTCAAGTGAGATATTGTTGGATACGTCTAATCGCATAGTTTTAGAATATCAAATTTTTATAATTTTTACTTATATATAATATGGGATATTGATGATTGAAAATGTGCATTGGATTGCGTGCAGTGCAGGATGAGTGAAGTTAAAAAAAAAAACATAGGATTAGGTATTATTTATGTGTGACCTTCCATATCAAATCAAATTACCAAAACGAATCCCTGGAAATACTCATCCTATTTGCAGGCTTTTTCGATTATATATTCTCTTTGAATGCAGCAGTCTGAAGTTGTCACCGACAGGAGGAAGAGCCGCCGCTGTTCGAAGACGCCACCGGACCGCTCCGTCGTCGCCACACAAGAATGTAAAGCAGCCGCTGGAGCACTTTAAAGATGAAAACTTGAAGACAAGACCCGTCGCCGCGTCGGAATCTGGCGGAGGGTGCAGCGCCGCTGCCATCGCCGTGCCCGCGCAAGGAACACGCCACCGCTGCCATTGTTTCTCGCTATTGATGCTTTGTCGCAAAGGAGAAGGCCGCCCGCTGCCTCCGCCTTCTGTTGCCGTTGCTGGAGTCTGCACACAGAGAAGGCTGAGGATGCCGCCGCTGCTACCTGCGCTACCGAAGCCCGTCATCAGTGCCCCAAATCGCTCAGGGAGGCTGCCGCCGTTCGGCCCCTGCAGCTGCTGTTGCCGCAAGTCGGAGTCACGTAGGGAGGAAGAGGGAGGCTGCCGCTGTCGCTCTACTCCTGCCGTCGCGCCGCTGGATCGCCGGAGGGAAGTCGCTGCAATGGAGGAAGCCAGAATAAAGAGCCCGACGTCGCCGCCGCTTGCGCCCGGAGGATACCGCCACGCCGCTGCCACTGCTGTCGGCGGAACGCTGCTGCTATCACTCCGCCGTTTCGTCCCGCTGCTCCAAGCCGTTGCCCGGAATCGCTGCTACAGGAGGATAGGGAAGAGCTTCGGTTTTGATTTTTTGGGAAGAAGCGCTGCTGCGATTTTTCCTTTGGCATTGGAAAAAGTCGGCATTTTCCTTTGGTGGAGGATGGCTGCTATGGTTTTTTCCGTTTGCAACTTGGCACATACTTCGAAAAAGT
Organism: Hygrophila difformis; assembly: GCA_030278955.1. Classification (NCBI taxonomy): domain Eukaryota; kingdom Viridiplantae; phylum Streptophyta; class Magnoliopsida; order Lamiales; family Acanthaceae; genus Hygrophila; species Hygrophila difformis. Next base: position 5,132,242 of record JAOANR010000015.1, read on the forward strand.
TGGCTCTCAGCCTCTCACAACTTAACTTTCACCTCCAATAATTTTGTAAGGGTGAAAGTTGACTGTGGCCTGTCAGACCTCGCCAGTTACTTTTCTGCCCGCCGCTTTACTGCCATTAGTTTTTTACCCGAAAAGACTGAAAACCCTTTGGCCCGGATGCTTGGCCCGGGCCGGGCCAAGCAGATAGAACCGGGCCAAGAGTAATCCAGGCTTATCCAAAATTGTTCTTGATTAGAGGTGCTTGACCCGGAACGATTAAGCTTGGCCCGTCGGGCCAAGTTGTTGAGTGTCCCGGCCAAGACCTTGGCCAGTGCCTATTTGCTTGGCCGGTGTCATTTTGCTTGGCCCGTGACATAATGTGTCCGGGCCAAGCGCTTGGCCAGTGCCTGTTTGCTTGGCAGGTGGCCTTGTCTCTTGGCCCGCGCCTAAATTGTTCCGGGCCAAGCCTCGGGAAGGCCGAAAGCTAGTCAATTGTCATTACGTGCAGCATTTATTCCCGTCCTGTGAGTGCATGGAATATATTCTTCTCCATAACCTCCCCCACCACGCACATTCATTGTTCAACTTCCTCTCCACCATTTTCGTTCAAATTTTTTGGACAGATCTAGATATTTTCAAAACACTGCCACCAAGGAGATACCCCGACGGTGATATACCACCATTCGCACTGCCACCATTTTCGCCGTCCGACGTGCATGCTCCTCCGGTTGAGCTCGGGTTCGTTGAAAAATTTTTCTCGTTCGTATTATTTTGGTTGCACTATAATTTTTTTGTCGCACATTTGCTTTCTATTGATTAATCTCTTGTTATTATTTCAGATCCGACGTGTAGGGCTAGCGAAAGTTTGAGTTTGGGCGAAGATCCGAACGACTAAATATCTATTGTAAGTTTTTTTTTTTTTTCTGATTAATTGTTTAAATGAATATGTTTCATTTTCCGTGTTCATCAAAGAGATAACCTAAAAGATTTTTCGTGTGAAGTCATGAATTTCTGTCTAAACTACTATAACAATAATTAACTCGAGGGTTTTATGCTATAATATCGAGAAATGTTAGTGTTTTATGCGATTTTGTTCATGCAACGCCCGTGGGCCAAGCACTGTCGAGCAACCAGTGTTTGGTTCTGCATCCTGGTGCTTGGCCCGGACTCCCACCTTGGCCTGGCCAAGGAGCCGGGCCAAGCGGGAAGTGTGCTGTAGGGCTCAGGGTTCAGGGTTGTAAGTTGTTGCTCTGGATTCATGCAAATTGAGTGGACCAGGCACTGTCGAGCAACCAGTGTTTGGTTCTGCAGACTGGTGCTTGGCCCGGATTCCCATCATGGCCGGGCCAAGTTCCCTGGCCAAGCTGATTTTTTTTTTTTTTTTTTTTTTTTTTTTTGTTATTTTGGGTGAAATGTTTAATTTTTTTTGGAACTGTGTTTGGTGCAGTTGCACTATTGCGCGAAAGTAATGTCCTCTTGGCTGTTTGGTTCGGGAGGGCTGTTTGGAGGGGACGGGAACACCGGAAATGACATTGAGCACAATGATAATCGTAAGTATTTATACGTGCTGTATATACCTACAAATATATATTCAAAATATTTTTTTTAGCTGCATAATATTTTCAATTAAGCGAAATTTCAATCCTTGGATGCATGTTAGTTAGATATGTTAGACTTAATTCTTTAAGTTGTTATGCACATGGTTAATTTGTTAATTTTGTGGGGAGTTTGGCTTACCATTCTTATGGTGTTGTTGACTATGTGTAAGAGATTTAATAAGGCTTCATTACTTGTATTATTATTATTATTATTAGTATTATTATTATTATTATTATTATTATTATATAAGTATAACATACAAAGAATTTTGTGGAAATATTTAAAAATTAAAGTAATATATAACAAATTATAATAAGAATTTTACATCGTTATTTATATTATAGAGATAAGATTAAGCGATGAAATGTTGGACTTTATCTGAAAAATAGAATATAAGACTGTACGAAAAAATGAGATTACAAGAAAATTGTGTTTACTTACATTATTTTTATCTAGTATTATTATTTTATTACATTTTTCTTAGAGCAGAATAGTTGAAGAAATTGTATTATGAATTTAATAAAAAAATTTTAAATAAAATAATGCAAATATGAAAATAATAAAAAAATTATTAATTAAAATAATGCAAATATAAAAATACTTAAAAAGCAACGAAGAGAATATTATTATTTTAATAATTGAAATAATGCAAATATAAAAATAAAAAATATAAAAATAATGCAAATTTAAAAATAATAAAAAGATATTATTATTATAATAATTAAAATAATGCAAATATAAAAATAATTAAAAAAATATTATTAATTAAAAGAATAATTGGTCTATTTTTGTATTACTATTCATTTTAATTATAATTATTTTGTAAGTATAAATGAAAAGAAATAGTTTAACAATGTTTTTTAAAAAAAAGATCAAGATTGTAAATTGAAAATTGTATTTTCATAGATCCGTGTGTACTATAATTATAATTATATAATTAAATTTTATACAATTTAAAAATAATGTATTTTATTAATTAAATTTTTCTTTTTAACTTGAATAGAATAAAAGTATAATTAACTATTAAAGTTAAATTAAACAATTAAATGAAATAAAATAACATAAAATTGAATGAGAAATCAAATTCTATTTATTTTATTTTCGTTTACTTTAACAATTAATTTAAAAATTATTTTATATCATATTTACTTTATTATTTTATTTTATGTGACAGTTTTTACTTCATTATTTCTAATTAATTATATTAATTATTTTATTTAAATTTATTCATTTTCGTTTGTATTTGTAAGACTATTTTATTTTTCTTAGTTTTATCTTATTTAAAAATTGCTCAGACAAAGATTATAGTTATCCAACTAGGAAAAATAGTTTATACTTGCAAAAAACATATATGGCCACAATGCCATACCACCACAAAATTTTATCATGAAATCTGACTATTTGTAGAGAAAGAAATGATCAAGAGATAGATGCTTATTAGAGATCATATTTAATGTATGGTTGTGTTCCCCGAAAAAGGAATGCATGAACCAGCAAATTATACTAGCGCAGCCCCGTATCCGGATGGTGGTGTTCGGGCAGGGAATTGGACAGAACGCATATTCGGTTTCCCATCGTCGCACAATCCATTTTTGTCTGGGAATGCAGATGCTACTAGCAGTGGCTATGCACCAGAACATCAGAATTACTACGGAAGGAGCACCCCCGGACAGTATCCGGGATTCCCGGACGGCGTGCCAGAGCAGGAGCTGGAGCAGGATCGCGAGCCCCATGCAATCATTGCGTTCGAGGAAGGGGAGGTGGGTGGGCATGATAACAATGTGGAGGAGGACCCGGGTGATGAGAGTGAGGAAGAAGAATGGCAGGATGAATGGGGGGAGTCAGACGCGGACGTAGACTACGAAGAGTTGGTGGCGCATCGACTCATTCTCTCTTCTTTCAAGGTCTTTTGGAGAATTGTACGAAGCGGAGGTTCTATCGAGGGGTTAGAGCCTGGCGACGATCCGGATATTGGGGCGCCGCCAGTAGGGTTCACTGTACCTGAGATGAGCCAGGGGAATTGGAATTTGCCCCGCCCGGACTTTGGCCTACCTGAGGAGTTCGTGGACCCGTACGTGGACGAAACAGTGGATAGAGAACTGGCGCCCGGATCCGTTTTCGCGACGAAGAGGCGGTTGCAAGAGAAACTAGTGGAGTACTTGGTTGGAGAGAGGTGCGGGTATGTGACGTGCAAGTCTGACAAGAAGCGGTACTGGGTACGATGTTCCGTCGCGGAATGCGAATTCCGGATGCGTGCCCGAGGCACCGCATCGATATGGACTGTCTATAGATTGATACCTCACAGTTGCGTGATGGACCCGGACAACATTCCTGATACGAGACTTCCGTCGAGGCATTTGGGGGCATATTATGCCAATGAGGTTGCGATTGGGGCGGAAACGTTGGGCCCCGAAGCGCTGCAGGCCCGATTGCTAAGGGACGGCGTTAGAATCTCTGTGGAAATGGCGAGGAAGATTCGGAACCATGCCATTTCACATATATTCGGCGGGCAGGACGTCTCGTTCAAGATGATTCCGTCATACCTATATATGCTGCGGCAGCAAAATCCTGGGTCCGTGACCGAGTATGTAGTCGATTCTGACAACAAATTCTTGTATTGTTTCTTCGCGCTAAGTGCCTCTATCTCTGGGTGGAAAGAGATGCGGCCCTTCATTGTCATTGACGGCACGCACCTCAAGGGTAAGTACAAGGGGATACTTTTTGCGGCGGTGACAAAGGATGGGAATAATCAGATATTCCCGTTGTGTTTCGGTGTTGGACCGAAGGAGTCGACACGGGCGTGGAGATGGTTTCTGATGCAAATGAGGGGTGCGTTGCTTCCACACAATAAGGTGTTGATAATCTCGGACGGTTCTCCCGCAATAAGAGCTGCAGTTGAACAAGCACTCCCCTCTTTTCCACATGTTTTGTGTTGCGTGCACTTGGGCAAGAATCTGGCCAAGTACGGGGGAAAGGGAGCCGTGGACGCGTTCATGGGAGCGGCATACGCGTACAAGAGGTCCGTCTATGAGCGGCATATGGCTACCCTCAGGGACATGTATCCGAATGCGTACAAGCATTTGGTGGAGGAAATAGGGCCCGAACGGTTTTCTCGAGTCCACTGTCCTGTGCGTCGGTACGACATGATGACGACGAACATCGTCGAAAGCATGAACCATGTCTTGCTGTGGGCACGCAGGTTACCCGTGTGCTCCATGTTGGAGGTGCTTCGTGCGACAATCGGTGATTGGTTCCGAAAAAGGCATCAAGCTGCATCTGCTAGCACAGAACGTTTAACTGACTGGGCAGTACGAGAGGTTTTTGATCGCAAAGCTTTGGGTCAGAAGATGAAGATAGAACAAACGCAGGCTGAGAATGTGTACCAAGTGAGACACAACAGTAAGTCGTACACAGTCAGCCTGACGGATGACCGAAAGTGTACTTGCCAGCGATTCCAGAATGACTTGATCCCGTGCGCCCACGCCATCCCCGTGATAAAGTATGTATATGATAAAATTGTTTAATTATATCAGTAACGTGCCCCTTTAGTTCCGTGACAGAGCACTCGTAAATTATTTAATATGTGCAGGCTTCTGAGGCACGAAATAAGTCACTATGTTGGAGCGTGCTATTGGCGGTCTGGTTTGGTTGATGCATGGAGCGGGCCGGTGTATCCAATGGCACACCCGAATGATTGGATGATACCGGCTGAAATTGCGGACGCCCCATGCGAGACCCCTGAATGCCCCCGTCAAGCTGGAAGACCTAGAATGACCAGGCTTCAATCGGCAGTCGAACGAGCATCTCGTGCGGGGCGGCCCCAAAGATGTCGCAGGTGCGGACAAACCGGACACAACCGGAAGAACTGCAACGCCCCTGTCGACGATGTTCCCGAGACGTCTGGAAGGCGGGCCCGTGGTCCGAGAAAATGTTTATCGTGCGGGCGGGACGGTCACACGGCACAAGGGTGCCCGGCGAACATGCCTCGTACAGTCCCTGATTTGAACCGGCCCGTACCACACGTGTGGGAGACGTGGCCCAACTGAGTAACGTATGGTAGTGGTAGCTTACGTTATGCATTTATTCGGCTGTATGAAATAATGGTGGGGCACGAATTTGCGATTTTAAGTGTAATCGGAGTTAATGAAAAATACTAATTGGTAGTGGATTGTTATCCTTCTCTTCTATATTCTGATTCATGTATTTTGCTCCTGTCTACCTCTAAAACAAACTGTAGCTGATTTCGAAACTGTTACTCTCTGTATTCCATGAGTATAATTTTACCATTCGAATCGTGCCCTTGTTCCCTTGTATGCCCCCAGTTATAAGTTAATGATCCAGGCTGTTCTCCTTGCCTGACAGTTCCATACTTTTGAGGTTATGGAAAGAGAAGTTAACTTTACATCTTCTGAACTCTTCTTCCCAAGTGAGAGGCATGGTGGCCGGGGCTATAATTGCAGGCCGACAGTTTGGAAACTTTTTTAAGTAGGTTTCAATGAATACAATGGTCAAACGGGTTTCCCCCGATTCTCTCTTATTTCCAACAGTAATTGAAACTCGTTTAAGCATTGTATTCATTGAAACCTACTGAAAAAAGTTTCCAAACTGTCGGCCTGCAACTATAGCCCCGACCAACATGCCTCTCGCTTGGGAAGAAGAGTTCAGAAGATGGAAAGTTAATTTCTGGTTCCATAACCTAAAAAGTTTGGAACTGTCAGTCAAGGAGAACAGTCTGGATCACTAACTTATAACTGGGGGCGGACAAGGGAAAAATGGCACGATTCGAATGGTGAAATTATACTCATGGAACACAGAGCGTAGCAGTTTTGTAATCATCTACAGCTTGTTTGAGAAGTATTCAAGGAGCTGAATCCATCAATGAGAATATAGAGGTTATATGCATGCCGTAAGAAACGTTGGAGTGGCAAGCGTCACTCGGCACGCCCTTTTTACGCGACTGGCGTGCAGCTTCGACATTTTCTAGACTCACATAATGATCAGACTCTTATCCCGCGACAGTATACTGTGACTGTGGGCGTTTTATTTCACTTGGTTGGAATGATAAGATCCGGCATGCTTTGCGTGAAGGAATTATGAAGTGCATGGTCGGAGATTGTCGAGAATGTTCAACCCGATTTCTGTCGTGGTATGTGTGCCCACAATGCCTGACGCACGAACATGGTGGACTTTTCTACCACTGTTTGGCAAGTAGGGCATGAGTTCTTATTCTTTATCTAACACAGCGATGGCGCCTTACATGGTATTGGAGAAAGACATCCAGAATGACCAGCTCGCTGGACCTCTAATTACTCTAAGGATGCGTAAAGGTGGGTCTCCTGCCAGTTGATGACCACTGGGCATTAACACAATCTCTGTAGGCATTTTAGAAGCAGATTATCGGAAGCATGGCACCAGTATTGGTTTATTGTAGTCGTGCTTCTAATAATCTGCTTTTAAAATTCCTACAAAGCTTGTTTTAATGCCCATTGGTCAACGAATGGGAGGATACACACCTTCACTAACATTAGGGTCATTCGAGGTGTTGCGAGATCGTCATTCTGGATGCTTTTCTCCACTACCATGTAAGGCTCGATCGATGTATTAGACAAAAAAATATGAACCCTAAACCTCTTGCCATGCAGTGGGAGAATTTCCATCATGTTCGTGCGAAAGGCATTGTGGGCACACATGCCACGGCAGAAGCCGGGGTGAATATTCTCAACAATCTCCGACCATGCACTTCTTAATTTCTTCTGACAATAAATGTCGGATCAAATCATTCCCACTAGGTATAAACTAAAATGCACACGGGCACAATATCTTACCGCGGGCCAGGAGCGTTGATCATTATGCGTGGCAAGAATATGCCGTAGCAGCCCGCCAGCCAGCTTTGCACGAGGAGTTCCTGCATTTAGTAGATGCAGCATCATTTGAAGCAGCATCATTTGATGCAGTTTTCACGGGCATCCGTCATTTGCGGCGCGAGATCAATTGGCACGAGACCAAATAAACGGAAATATCTTCAGTCATTTTAGGCCTACCGGACTGGCGCGTTGCAACGATCGGCCGGCGAGTCGGATGAGGTTGCGGTGCGGGGTGAAATGCTTTGGCGTTCGGACGAGGGGACAAGAATAAGGATGTACTCCACTGATGGACAGTTAGTCCTGGGCTATTCGAAACATCTTCAGCATTCTTATGACGCGAATGCTCAAACTCTTTCCCAACTTCAGGTATGCAGGCGACAATGATCTTCGGCGAGGTTTTGGGTAACTGCTGCGCCCGCACGCTACTGGGCATGTTTTCTCGCGTCGACGTCCGTATGGAGGAATATTGCAGCCGTTCGTCCTTAGCCCACTTTTCCATTAATCTGCATGGCCCGGAAGTTCTGGATTGCCCGATATGTTTTGATGAAATCTAGACATACCAGCAACATAGATAGCACCATTAAGTTCGGTTGCATATGGTGCAGTCGGCTGAGAGAGGTTGAACATAGGGAGAAAAAATACTAGGGGTCGACATAATCGAGCTTGTAGCAGTCATCCCTTGTCTACCTCTTGGTATTTTTTCTCCCTATGTTCAACCTCTCTCAGCCGACTGCACCATATGCAACCGAACTTAATGGTGCTATCTATGTTGCTGGTATGTCTAGATTTCATCGAAACATATTGGGCAATCCAGAACTTCCGGGCCATGCAGATTAATGGAAAAGTGGGCTAAGGACGAGCGGGTGAAAAATTCCTCCATACGGACCTCGACGCGAGAAAACATGCCAAGTAGGGAACGGGCGCAGCAATTACCCAAAACCTCGCCGAATAGCATGGTCGCATGCATACCTGCAGTTGGCAGAGTTTGAGCATTTTCGACATCACAAATGCTGAAGGTTGTTCGGAAAGTCGAGGAGTAATTGTACATCAGTGGACGTCCCAATTCTCCATGCCCCTTAGTCGGAACGCCGAAGGACGTCGTCCCACACCGCATCCTCATCTTCCTCGGTGTCCGATTGTTAGCGGATTGCCTGAAGGCGTCCTTGGTGGACGGAAAGTCGGGATTGCTGGTTGTGATGTTGCGGCATCTCTAGATGCTGGAGGCTATGTTCGAAGTAGGCAACGTCGGCACATGCCTGTGCTGAGGCACAACATATAAACGGGCCCCTTAGTCGGCATGTGGAAGCATGCTAGGTCGATGCTGATGCAATTGTTAATCGGGTTTACCCCGCACCGGGGGTATGGGTAATGATGCAGAGGGCGGACCAAAGGATTCAGGAACGAACACGGTGGACATTTCTACCACTACAGGGCAGGGCACGAGTGGGTTGATATATTTTGTACAGTGGTGCGACGGATCCTGCACGGTTGTGCATTAGTCGAATACATGATGGGGCAGAGCAAACTATCTCAATCAGCATGCATCATCTAGAAGTTCTGCAAGAAAAGATCGCTTAAACGAAATGATTGCTTTTCCAAAAGCTACACTCTGCCAAACCAGATGCAGGTTATGGAATTTATGCCATCATTACTGGTTATGGAATTAGAAATTATATTTCTATTTATCTTAACTCAACGAATACCAAGTGAGGGGCGTGCTGTCTTGCACTCTAATTGCAGGCCGACAGTTTGATAATACCTTTTCAGTAGGGATAATGCTGATGCAATGGTTAAACGGGTTTACCCCGCGCGCGGGGGTATGTGTAGTAATGCAGAGGGCGGCCCGAAGGATGTAGGCACGAACACGGTGGACATTTCTACCACTACAGGGCAGGTCACGGGTGGGTGGCTATATTTTGTAAAGTGCAGCGACGGATCCGTACACGGTAGTGCATGAGTGGAATTCATGATGGGCAGTGCGAACTATGCCAATCAGCATGTATCATCTAGAAGTTCTGCAAGACAAGATATCCTAAACGAAATGATAGCGTTTCCAAAAGCGACACTCTGCCAAACCAGATGCAGGCGAATCTTTATGAAGGTAACTACGACGCTGAGTTGATATTGCGATCAATCCGCTGCAATTCTTTTCCTCTGCCACCTCCCATTGGCCACTGAAAGGCGTCACGTAACAGCACCACTCTGCGGGTAAGTTCCTGCTGGCGATGCTGCTGTTCAATTGCATCCACTCTCTTCATTTGCCATCATTGCAGCCACTCACGATCGGATAGAAGACTTCAGTTTACCATAAGTCAAACCTTGAAGGTGGACTTGGTTCATAACCGAATCATCCCTATCTCCCATGCTTCAGTCCAGTAATGATGGCATAAATTCGTCCCATGGAAGATGGGCACGAATTTAAGCCATCATTATTGGACTGAAGCATGGAATTTAGGGATGATTCGGTTATGAACCAAGTCCACCTTCATTTTTTGACTTATGGTAAACTGAAGTCTTCTATCCGATCGTGAGTGGGTGCAATGATGGCAAATGGGAGTGTGGATGCAATTGAGCAGCAGCATCGTCATCAGTAAATTACCTGAAGGGTGGTGCTGTTACGTGACGCCTTTCAGTGGCCAATGGGATGTGGTAGAGATAAAGAATTGCAGTGGATTGATCGCAATATCAACTCAGCGCCGTAGTTACCTTCATAAAGATCCGCCTGCATCTGGTTTGGCAGAGTGTCTCTTTTTGGAAAAGCAATCATTTCGTTTAGGACATCTTGTCTTGCAGAAATTTTAGATGCTACATGCTGATTGGCATAGTTCTTCATTTGCCCATCATGTATTCCACTCATGCACTACCGTGTAAGGCTCCATCGCTGCACTATACAAAATATATCCACCCACCCGTGCCCTGCCCTGTAGTGGTAGAAATGTCCGCCGTGTTCGTGCCTACATCCTTTGGGCCGACCTCTGCATTACTACACATACCCCCGCGCGCGGGGTAAACCCGTTTAACCATTGCATCAGCATGATCCCTACTGAAAAGTTATTATCAAACTGTCGGCCTGCAATAAAAGTGCAAGACAGCACGCCCCTCACTTGGTATTCGTTGAGTTATGATAAATCGAAATATAATTTCTAATTCCATAACAAGTAATGATGGCATAAATTCGTCCCATGGAAGATGGCCACGATTTTAAGCCAGCATCATTGGACATGAAGGACGGAAGATATGCCTGATTCGGTTATGAACCAAGTCCACCTTCAAGGTTTGACTTATGTTAAACTGAAGTCTTCTATTCGATCGTGAGTGGGTGCAATGATGGCAAATGAAGAGAGTGGATGCAATTGAGCAGCAGCATCGCCAGCAGGAAGTTACCCGCAGAGTGGTTCTGTTACGTGACGTGTTTCAGTGGACAATGGGAGGTGGCAGAGGAAAAGAATTGCAGCGAATTGATCGCAATATCAACTCAGCGTCGTAGTTACCTTCATAAAGATTCACCTGCATCTGGTTTGGCACAGTGTCGCTTTTGGAAACGCTATCATTTCGTTTAGGAGATCTTTTCTTGCAGAACTTTTAGATGATACATGCTGATTGGCATAGTTCGCACTGCCCATCATGAATTCCACTCATGCACTACCGTGTACGGATACGTCGCTGCACTTTACAAAATATATCCACCCACCCGTGACCTGCCCTGTAGTGGTAGAAATGTCCACCGTGTTCGTGCCTAAACCCTTTCGGCCGCCCTCTGCATTACTACACATACCCCCGCGCGCGGGGTAAACCCGTTTAACCATTGCATCAGCATGAACCCTTCTGAAAATGTATTATCAAACTTTCGGCCTGCAATTAGAGTGCAAGACAGCACGCCTCTCACGTGGTATTCGTTGGGTTAAGATAAACCGAAATATAATTTCTAATTCCATAACCAGTAATGATGGCATAAATTCTACCTCTGAAAGACGAAAGTTTTAATATAATTAATCAATTTAATTATACATATAATATTTATAACAGTAGGGGTGGTAATTAATATGGACTAATTTTTCTATTTATATTATATTTGCATAAAAAATTGAATGATACTTTGGTATATGTATTATGAAAAAAATTAAAAATTTATTTCGTATATCATTTTGAAAAAAAATAATAGAAATTATATTTTACTAAAAATATATATTTTCATAAATATATTATAATAAAGGGGAACTATCATTTTAAAATAATCGAGTTTTTAATCTAGTTTTTAATAAATTTAATAATTTTATATTTACTAAGCAATAGTGTTTATTAATTTATTTATTAAATTATAAAATAATTTTAATGTTTATTATAATTATAATTATATTAGCATAAAATAAAATACTCAACGTAAACAAAGAATTGAGAGAACAAAAAATAAATTGTTTACTCAGCAATTATACAATGTGGATATGTACAATCATGGCGAGCCCAAATCGGGGAACTTGACTACTTCGAACACTATAGGGGGGGGCGGATCCGGCAATCGGAACAAGCCGGGCTCACGTACGTCCGCGCTGAAACGCCATACCTGATATGCTTGCAATTCTCGCACCCGTCTTGCGTTAAAGCGGAATCTTTGAATATCGGGGAATTTGTCCTCCACAACCCACTTGGCGTTCAACAGTGCAAGCGGTCCACACGAGGAGCCGTCGCTCTGCGGCATGACGGTACCTTCTTCCGGAAGGGAGATGTCCCAGGTCGCGCGGTGTGGAAGATCGGGCCGCAGCTGGTAGTAGCCGGTATGCTGGAGCAGCGATGGAATGATGGTGCACAATGGCCCGAGGTCTTCGAACCGGGCTATCAACAACTCCGACTTCTCGGGTCGCCTAGCATCACTGGGCGTGCATATGCTGTCATGGAAGAATATCGTCCGGCTGTCCAATCGGATCCGGACTATGGCCCAGTGCTGCCTGATGCACCATGGGCATATGACCTGTTACGAACCCACTGTAACGGTAAGTATTGCACGGGACCATTCTGTTTCGCAATGAACAAAAAATGTTTTTCACTAACCTCATCCAACTCCGCCCAGTGTGCGGTCGAACCCCACTGTGGTCTTCCCCCAACTATATACTGCGCCATCTCCTTCAATTTTAACTGATCAAAATGGGGCTTCTTGGTGGTCGCGTCCCAACAATCACGCAACAGCCCCGACTGCGTAAAAGCAAAAATCGAAATATAATAATAGATCGGAAAGGGCCTACCATTTTTTCCAACATTTGAGTAAATTCAACATGTTGAGATCAAATTTGAACAATACACACTTACCAGGAATGCGCAATCCATCAAGGCATACTTAGCCCCCGTCCGTCGCGGAATGCAGTTAATGAAGCGTGGCTTGTACTGCATAATACCTAGGTACGCGTCCATGTGCTGCAAATTATAGAGATCATTAATTTATTTTAAATGCACAATTAATATTAGTCCGGATATATTAAGATAATTTCCTACGTAGTACTTGATAATTTATTATATTATATTAAAGGGGAACTCACGGTGTCATCCAGAAAAAATGTATCGGTGCACCAATTCTGAAACCACCGATGGTCTGCGGCCTCGGCAGTACCGACGTCGCAGCTGGCATAAATCATACGACGAAGCGTTAATGGTGAGTCATATGGAATCACTACCTTTACGAATGGAAAATTGCGTAAGCATACCTATACTTGCCATCCAAGCAATATAACTTGAATTCGTCGGTTCGCCTATTACGTCGTGGCCTGGTGAGACGCATGAATGGGCTGCGCAGACGATGGGCGAGCACGCCATTCCGCTTTGTCCGATAGGGAACCGGTGTTGGATCCTGGGCGCTCCTAACAAACTGCACAGGATCATCGTTGTCGGAATCGCCGCCTTCGTTCCCGGCATCCCGAGCTACGACCAAGCAGGGAAATAAATGGAACATATTTACAATCGATCATGACTTAATAACAACACGTGCAGGTTAAGTACATAAATTTCAACATACGCTGGACTGGTGTGCGCGCATCATCTGAATGCACTGTGTCCTCTGCTCGGGTGACTCCGTCGTCTGCATGTGCCGTCCCAGGAACCGGGTCAGATGGCTGGCCCACCGCATCCGTCGAGGTCACTAGAAAATAACGTGAATTATTAGAAATTACTGCCAATACAAGAAAACGTCTAATACAAGAAATGGTACGGCTCACACCAACAAAAGAGCATTATTTGCCTTACCCGTCTCAACACGTGTAGCCTCTGAATCGACTGCGCCCACTACCCCATGTGCGGTGTCCGCGCGGACCATCTCCGTGCCTATCACGACAACAATCCAAGTACAGGTGTTACTGACGATATAATAATGAACGAAATAAAATGCTGGTTTATAAAATTCTTACCTGTGTCTGCGCCCGTACCATCGGGAGGCACTGCGGTAGAGTATGGGGACATGCTGTCCGCGGCGGCGAACTATGTGCGTGTGGCTCTGGAATATTCGGGGAGAATTTAAGAAAACAATTGAATCATCCAATTTACAATAAACAACTCTAGGTAAAAGCTAACAATACCTCCCATAGTCTGCGGAAGCTGCGATCCATGACTGCCCGATGGCCCCTCGCTGTGTATGTCCTGCGAGTCCGAATCCGTATGCGCTACGTGGGCGTGGGTGGTGGCATACCGTGCCATGGACGCCAGCCGCTCATCCCGCTCTGCAGAGCAGCCCATCGCCGGAGCAGGCTGTACGCCCGGGATCGCACCGGCAGGTGGGTGCGACACGGTGCGCGGACTGCGTGCCTGTGGCTCTGGAATATTCGGGGACAATTTAAGAAAACAACCGAATAATCCAATTTACCATACGCAACTCTAAGTAAACGGCAACAATACCTCCCATGGTCTGCGGAAGCTGGGATCCATGACTGTCCAGTGGCGCAGAGGGCTCCCGAACATGTGGCACTGGCCCCTCGCTGTGTATGTCATGCGACTCAGAATCCGTCTGCGCTACGTGGGCGTGGGTGGTGGCAAACCGTGCCATGGACGCCCTCCGCTCCACCTCCTCTGCAGAGCAGCCCGTCGCCGGA